>KK112925.1:197136-212358 GCA_000611955.2 Stegodyphus mimosarum | reverse complement strand
AATACTCCTTTACTCCATACAAGGATGTAAAAAGGCATGTTTCCGAAAAAAAGAAATTTTCAGTTACGCCGACAAAATTATTTATTACGTTTTTCCTATAGGCAACCCGAATCTGAATATGACTGTGGCGGTGAAACATTTCACAGCATTTTTTAATAAAAATTTAAAACACTTTTCTTTCGCTACTATTTAGCATTTTTAAGCTACTTCCTCGAAATTTTCCTAGCAATCTTTCTCTGAATGAACTACTTCAATTCAGAACCGGATTGAGCTTCTAACGGGCTTTCGACAAAACTTAAATTGCAACTCCATTAAAAATCGTTGCTTCTAATGTTTAACAATGTCATATAAGATATTAATAATAGTTAATAAAAACACTATTAAAATAATATTTATTTAATAAAGGTGTTTCTAGTATAAAAGAAAAATATAGCAAAGTATATATACTTATAGTCAATACCTGATTTTTAAAAAAATTAAATTTTTCGCTTTCGGATTTTCTTTTCAGAAAATTGATCAATCATCGGTCTTGATACTCTTTCGTTGTTTACAAGCATAGTTAAACTAATTCTTAAAAATACTTCGCTATTAAAAAAGCAGTACAACGCTGCTATTTTTTATGAATTGATATATACATCCTTCAAGCTTGGCTATTATTGTTAACATAAACAGAACCGTTCTTCAACATTAGCTGTATCTAGTTCTTCAGCATCAATGCCATCGAAGTTTCCTTATGATAATCCAATATATTCTTTAAATATTCAATAAAAATATTTGACATATTATATGAAATTAAAATATTATTAAACTATTCTGTAAAATCTAATTAATATTAAAATAATAAAATTAATTGTATAAAAATATTTGAAATAAATTGTCATTTGCTCGTTATTTTTTGTATTTCCTATTAATTTCTACAAATTTTGTCACACATAACATAGAATGCATTTATTTTAAAATCCGCCTGACCAAAGAAATTGATTTCTTTATCTTTTACCTGATTTTTTATATTTTGTTTTCATCAAAGACAGTTTCTGTTTCCGAAGTCTTTTTTTAAGTATTAGAGTAAAATTTTATGCCAAATATCTCTAATTTTCAATTTCGCTATAATTACCCCTTAAATTACATGCTTTGTAACTATGTGCTCTTTAAATTATACATTCTTTCTAGCAAATTAATACAGGTCTTTACTAGAATTTTACTCGAACGATTTTTACTAGAATCGTGTATGGATTTGCTGGATGCATGCTTCCTGGTCAATCAGTAGTTTGTTCCATATGATAGTCATTAGTAAACACACCATTATACTACTTTTTTTCTTAATGTACTTTGCTTCTGCTTGAATAGAAGGATTTTGTGATTTATCATCACAATAGAGAAGCAAGGCTCTCTGTATCTCATTATATCCACTTAATACTGGCATATCTACAGTCTTTATTTTACATTTAACAAATTTAGTTATTTAAATATTACGGTTTCCAGTGGAGCACCAGTATGCTATATACAAATAAGAATCCAAATAAACACTTTACTGTTTTCCCTTTATGTAATAAACAGTGCAATATGATAGTATGTTGATCTCCAAGCCTTACATCAAGTGAGAATTAACGATATATGATGCGTCATATCAAGGGAGATCGTATGCGTTATATCAGGTGAAAATCAATCATATGCTAGTAATATTGCGCCGATTACAGTACGGCGAAGTACTTTGATGTTTTTTAATTCAGTTTAAAAACTTCACCATTTTTTCACTAATAATTTCAAATAATTCATCATATATTTTAAATGATGAATCATTTATATTTGCTTTTGTTTTTGAGCTATATTTTTGGACACTCATGTCCAAAATTATCTTTATCCGCATAAAATCATAGATATCTCGAAAATAGCGAGATAGAATTTCATGTTTCTGTGGAATCGTACATAACATTATAGCGCATAAATAAAAAAGGGAAGCACTTAAGAGCACTGCATGTACTATAAAAGTGTAACATGAAACAATAAAAATGGCAATAATATTTTAAAAGGAGAGTCAGGAAAAAAATTAAAACTTATGAATTTAATATGGCATGTGATCTTCCCTGACTTGTGCACAAATATCGTAACATATTTTCATGCTGTCATTAACTTTATGAACTATGGCTGGGGGAATCAAGTTTCACTTCTCCAGCAATACATTTTTCAGGGCATTTACATCTCTTAGCGGAGGATCTCTCCGTGGAATTATTTTTCCAAGATAGTCCATAAGTTCTCTATCGAGTTAAAATCAGGAGATTTTGCTAGCCAACGCATTCGTTCAATTTTCAAGGAATTCGCCAACGAGGTGTACTCGATGTGGAAGAGCATTATCATCCATAAATAAAGTCAGATCCATATACACCGCTGAAAGTTGTTATATGAGGCTATAAGACCTCATCTCGATATCTCTGGCTGGTCACAGATCCGCTATTGAAAACATGTAAGAAAGTATCAGCTCTGATCTTAACTGCCGATCAGCAGACATGTTACGACGGGTAGTTATTTCCCGATATCAATCTTGACAAGTAGATATTATTCGTTCACAGTCTTGTCCAGACCTCCTTTCAACAGTTCCAGAGTTCTGAAACTGAAACTGTTTCCAGAGACTGTCTGTCTTGAGATATTCACACAACTCACTGCTTCCATGATTTTCTGTTGTGCTTCTAAACGGGAGATGATTCTCCACTTCAGAGATTTCCCAATGACACTTCGAAGCCATAACAAACCGTGCTGAGTCTTCACATACTGAAATAAGACGCTGTATTGCAGAGATTCACTCAGATGTTCATTTTGTAAGAAAAGGTTGGCTCACTGCCAGGTGACGTACAGCCTTGATTTGCACAGTAGAAATCATTTGATCACTTTTGATCAGATAATGTTAATTATGCTTGACTTTCACATGTTGCTTGCAAATATGGATTACATCGATTGTATTTTTCATGGAATATCATTCTTGTGTATGTAAAGATAAACTTGGATATGAGTCTACAAATAAGTTGCTAAAAATTCATCAAAATTCAGCTAGAAACTCCAGTAATCCATTTGATAATCCGAAATATTTATTATCGTTACAAGATATAAAAAAATGTTTTCTTAAAACTTTTATAGTTGCAATCATTTTTTGAAATCTCTTCCTTCAATATTTTTCCTTTCCAAATATAGAGTTTCAATATTTGTAGCAGTATGACCATGTATAGAACTTCTTGCTATGAATGCTGTCATGGATTCCTTGTATTGTAATGAACATTTATGTTGTTCAGCTCTTGCTTTAACATTTTTTCAATCTCTGTGCTTTTAGTAAAAGATCTTAATAGAAGTAAAATGTTTACATGCATAACAGTAAATTAAGTTACTTTTATCATATACACCAACCATTCACTTTCAATTTTTTCACCTTTTCTTTTTCTGCAATAAAATATGCCTCTTTAATGGTTTTTGTAATTTTTTTTTTCAGATTTTGAAATTTTTTTTCAGATTTTGTTTTCAGATTTTTGTTGGTCTTCGCTCTTGTTTCCTTCTTTCTTTTCTGCCGTACGCTTATTTAAATTATCTTCAACTTCTTTCCTTCATTGATATTCCTGTTATTTCTTTTGCATAGTATTTTATCAATTCATCTCCATTTTTTGTCTTCATTTTTGTCATCCTCTTTTCTACTTTCCGTTTTATTAAAATGCATCAGTCCAGAACTTACACTTTTTTTTGCTCTTCATTCATTGATATTGATGTATCTATCTTTTTATAGAATTCTTAAATAATGCATGCTGTTGTTTTTAGCTTTTCTTCATTTTCTGCTTCCCTCCCCCCTTTTTTTAAATCCCGATTTATGATGATAGCTCAAGGTTGGTATTTTATGGAATTCAGATAAAAAAATTAAAGAAAAATAAATGATTAAATGTTTATGTTACTTCTTACAGTAGTAGCTATAGTTGTAAACGAACGAACAGTGAACAGAAAAGAAGCATATATGTACGCTATACATATTTGGAAATATCACGTACACCTAACTCATGCATATATTCTGGCACAGCATGTAGCACCAAATCCGATTTTATTACTTTATGAATCATTATGATAACATTTACTTGTATTGCTTAAAAATTACGTCACTAAATTTCTCTATTATTAAGGATTAATTGAAAAGCATCTTTTTGTTAATTATTATTTTTTTTCCTGTACTGAAACCGGGCCCCACCAAAATACGGATCCTAGACATTTGCCTTAATTTCCTATTGGCTAATCTGACACTACATCTGTTAAAACTTTTATACAGGGTGTTTCAAAAGTGTGTACACTTTTTGAACGTTAATGAGAGAAAAACTGTTAAAGGTTGACCTGATTCGACATCTTGCGAGCAAGAATCAATAATCACAGATTGGTAATGAAGGGTTAAAAATGTTTTTTTCTTCAAACATATTTGGCCATAGAAATCTAAATTATAAATTTACGTGTATTTTATCGTACAAGAATCAACAGATAATAGCGCAGCAGTAAATGATGGCTGCTTAGAGTTAATATTGATTCTATACTTTGAGTTTTTGAACAAAGTTTATTCACATTGGTAGTGGGCATGCTAATGACAATTTCTGCGGTTGGTCAAACTCTATCTGATAATTTTTCGTTCATTGAACCATCGTTTAGTTTATTTTTATACACGGAAACTCGGTTAAAAACCATTTATATACTGAATAGAAAAGATCAATCAAAACTTCAACAAAATTGTTCAGCCATGTATCTTTTCAATGTGTCATCCATTATCGATTAGAGTAAATACAGTTTGGCATCAAATGATGGATGTTTCTTCAAAGCAAAGTGTGTAAGTTTTATTGATTCTAGATATAACATATTGCGCACAATGGAAATATTTTAGATTTGTATGTATAATTACTAAACACTGCTTGAAGGTAAAACTATCCATTACAAAAACAGATTATAATTTAGAGTCTTGCAAAGTTATTTTTCTTTAAATCTAAACAGTCTCTCTGTGATAAAGAACAGAATTTATATCATTTTTTACTTGTGATATTTATAACCACGATGCTGGAGAATTTTCTTTAAATCAACTGATATATTTTTTTTTAAAATTCCGTTAAACTTATTTCATTCATCTTATTATATTTTAAGTTAGATAAAATAGCTAACACAAAAGTGATGCGGAAAAATATTGAATTGTAAAATTTTTAGTAAACAATATGGCACGAAATGTAATTTAGTTTACTTTAAATTCATTTTATATTTTTAGATTTTAAACCAGGTATTTTGAAATAAATTCTGTCCATAGAAATTTCTGATATTTTAATGATTACATTATATTAATTATCAGAACAAAGATTTTTGAATATTTTTATGAGGAAATGTTCGTTGCAAAATATGCGATATGCAGTATTTAGAAACGCAAAATCAAACAGTTTTTTGAGCTTTTGGTTGTAAATTGTACTTGTTTACTTGAAACTATCCAATAGTTACTTGCGGAATGATAGCCGGTAATACGTAGTGTATCTGAAAGAAGAAAACAATTTCATTTCCGTAGTCCATAGTCCATTCTAGTATCCATTCTTTGTGATGTCTTCTGTCAGAAAATTTAATGAGGATAAGTTGTGAGACAAACTATAATGAGAGACAGAATGCTAGCATGATTCAGTTTCACTTTACTGATGATATTATCTACAAAATTAAGGTCACGCACTGAATTGGAAGAACACACCGAACTCTCTTTCTTTTAAGTGATAATTAGTATTCTACAATGTAGAGACACTAGGTTATTTGGATGCAGGAGACACAAAAAATGTACAATGCTGTCGTCGGGACTCGAACCTCGAACCTCTCGAATACTCGCCGAGCGTGATGACCATGCTAAAAAGGCGGGAGAAATACCTTATATACCTCCCCCTTTTAAAGGGTGACTGGGGATTAGAGGACCCAATCGCCAAAAAAGGTGGAGAATCATCATCCACCGCCTTTTTTAGTTCGGACGCCACTGTAGAGACATTAGGTTATTTGGAAGCAGAAGATAGGAAAAATGTGTGATGCCTTCGCCGGGAGTCGAACCTCGAACCTCTCGAATATGCACCGAGTCAGCTGACCATTACACCACGAGGCATGCTAAGAAGGTGGGAGAAATACTTTATAACAGCAGTCAACTTCTCGCTTACCCCTTAATAATGCTTTATAATATAGAATACCTCTAACCTCTCTTTTTCAGAACTGTAAGCCCCTCTTCCACGCCTCACAATATTTCCGTAATATATCTTATTACTATATAATTTTAATACAATAAAATTAATTGACCGCAATGACTAGAGGTCAGAAAAACGTACTGAAAATAAAAACAGATTATTACATTATTTATTTGCAAAAAAAAAAAAACTGTGATAAAAGATATTTTAAATTAATACATAGCGTTACTTAGTATCGTGATTATTTTGAATAGCAATTTTTTAATCGAAAATGAAAAAAAATGAAAGAATTAATCAAGTTATTGACTATTGATAAGATCTAGGCCAATCGCAAAACCCCAGGAATTCTTGAAATAGTGTTGAATTGCAAAAAACTACAATGCTCATAGCTATTTAAAATGAATTGATATACTTCGCACATACTAAATTTAAAACCAAAATTAAAACTAGAATCTCGAAAGGTTTGATACATTAATGTTCTCATTAACATGCACAGAAAAAGATAGCCTATTTTTTATTCCAAATTACTGCCGATTCAAAAATCATCAGACATATCTTTGATCCTCCTAGAAACCGTATTGTTTCAGAAGAAAATGTAACATTTTAAAATATGTTCTTCTGCAAACATGCATTGAGCAGCATCACATTTTCTGAAAATTGCGTGGTTTTTACGCAATGACTTATTCTGTAGGACACTAGGACCGTTGTTTGGAAATGTCTTACTACTCGTGGTCCTGTTTCATGTCAGAGGCATTTGGGCCATCTGTTGTTTATTCGGAGACACTTGATGCAGACGCCAAATTAGAACGTCTGTGCGAAAATTTACTTTTTAATCATTTATTTAATTTAATTTAAAAATACCTTACATTTAAAAATTCTAAAAAAAAACATAAACTTATGTGAAACAAAATTTCACATTCAAATAAATTCGAACGCAATCCGTCAAGAAAGGAAACTGTGTAACTCATTTGATGATTCACTCAATATCAAAAATATTCCATCCATGTTGTAAACTATGGATTATATAATTATCTGAGCAATGAAGAGAATATAATGACCGCTTCATAACTTTACCCCGTCATAAAAGTTTCAGAACCTTTAGGCAAATTAGTCACTGTTTAAAAAGGCAAGAATCTTCACAAAGTTGCTCCGTTATTCATTAGGATGCCGGTATTCTTATCAAGAAAAGCAACTTTTCATGAAGCTGGAGCAATACTATCGAGTAGGATTTTCATTGTTACTCGAATTAGAAAAGCAAATGAAAATTCTATTAGCATTGCTATACCCGAGTATAATAGTGTCTGCAGGTTTGTGAAAATTAATTTATACAAATCATAAACTCATCTGCATAAGATTCATTATGCGAAGAAACTTTTTGAAGGTTTCTATCCTTTCGAACTGTTGCCGAAGCCTATATGGCAGAAACCGTTATAATGACGTCCGAGAGCGAATGTTATTGTATTTAACTGTGCAGAAGAAAAACATTGACGTTTGCTGTTTCTAAAAATAATAAGTTCTTATCAAAGTTTTCTTGTGATAATATAACAAAAAAAATATGTGGTTTTGTATGGATACTTTATATAAACAAAAATAAGAACTGTAACTTGTTAGAAATATGCCTTTTGCCACGATTTCTGAAGAGAAGATCCAGAGCAGTTTTTCAGTCAGAGCAAAGATCGCTTCACAGCTGCCATGACTTTGCCATGCCTTATGTCGACTTCTAATATCTGGATGATGAATAGAACAAAAGAATCATATAATCCAGTCTTAGAAAAAAAAACTTTTACTCAACAATAGATCTTAAATATCGCATTTGCGGTGTCATAAAAGCTACTGAACGTCATGCTGGTTACAAGCTGAGACATCTATTGAAGATCATTGGTTTGTGCATAGCCTAACCTATAATCTATAGCCTCATCATCTTGTAGGGAATCTTATGTTAATTAACCAGCTATTTATAATTTCACTCTTTACTATAACCTCTTCACTTCGTATTCCTCACCAGAATGCAAATTAGTAGCGACTATTTAAACTGAAGTTTTTTAGATCTGAGACAGAGAATGTTTCTAGAATCACGTGCGCACTACGTAGTTAGTTTCCCCCTCAGCTCAAATATTTGTAACTATTTAGCACTGCCTTCTCTTGCTGCCGAATCTCCGGTCGCTGCAGTTAGCGAGCTAGCTTCTAGTAGTATTTAATTGTGTAATCCTTGACTTCTGTTCAACGTTTGATTTAAACTGGAAGCATTAGAAAATGACTTTGGATTCTAAGTTCTGTTTGTATGAAAAAGGTACTTCCAACCTTAGCACGATTTTATCGTTGTTCTCAGATATGACGATAAATCGCTTCGCGTCTGTTAGGTTAATTAAACTAAAATAACATTGCGAGGTCAAGTGCAACCCTCAAGTGGTCAAGTGTAGTTTCCGAACAAAATTACGTATCATGTCACAAGACAAAGTAACATTTAGTCACCTCCATCCCCAAGACTGCAGTTTCCACCGGCATGAAGAAGAATAAGGCTTAGTGTTCAACCTAGACACTATGCGAGCTTAAATGAAACCAACCATTATTTTTGATGGTAGAAATTCGGTACATTTTCTACTATATTCGTTTGCAGAAAATCAACATAGCAACCGCCGCTGTTAGAGGACAGGCACTGAGCTGGTGAAAGATATCGGTAAATTTTTATTGCTTGAGCCAGGCAGTAAGAATTATAATGTGTTTAAAATCGCCCTTGTGAAAGCATTCCCAGTGGTGAAGGATAGGATGAAACTGCTTGGTAGATATCAAACTAAGGCTGAGGAGCTGACTGAGTTTATATTTGGGAAAATACAAGTAGTGAGCTTATTGTATAAGGAAAAGCTCCATGCACATGTTATCCAAATAATATTTTCTTATTATGCTGTTGCCTCATATTCAGGATTTTGTTAAATTACGAACTCCAAGTACTCCAAGTAAAACAGTTATCTGAGTTAGTGGTTAAGTTCGAAAATAGGCGAGTATCAATGAGACACGCACAGCGGGATATGAGGAGAGGTAAAGTGATTTTTCTCGTAGATCCGTAGCGATAATTCTCACGACATTTTTGTCGTTCTCAGACATAGTGATAATTCGTTTCATGTTTGTTAGTGTTATAGGTCTAAATTATCAAAGCAAGTGTAACCTACAACATGACGTAGCATATGACCTAGAATCAGGCATTTGACTACCACTGCATCTACTTGCCAGCTGTGTTTCATAAATATTGAGAGTGTTAAAAGATTCGTCTGTAAAAAATACATTAAGCAAATTTAGAAAATGCATTTAATTAAGGAATTCTGTCATCAAAGTTGTTCATTAAACCCATAAATTGTATGACGTAGGGCAATCTTAATTTATGAAGTGAAGACTTACAAGTCTTCAGTGATTTCTTCAAGTCAATGATACTGCAAATTAGGATCATAGTAGTTGAAGATTTAAGCCACAAAACTGCATCTTTATTTTGCTGGTTTATCTTGTTCTCTCTTTCTCTTTTTTTTATGGGGACTTGTTTTTCATGGTGGGACACGCTGAACTTGGAAATTTCTTTTTTTCCGTCACCTAATTGTTTTTTTTTACTCCTTTACTGCTCTTTTCTCAGGAATTTGTCTTAACTTTCTAATTTGTCTTAATCAATTTCTAATTAATTTGTAATTAAGTGTTCTTGTTCTAATTTGTATTTTCAAGTTAATGCTGTGGTTTCCAACCTGTGGTACGCTTACCCTCAGCAGTACCACACCGTGTAGCACAGGTATCATACCCCACCAGCGACAGAGTGGTAAAGTTTGCTGAACAGTGGTATTTCGGTTCGGGGTTTGAATCTCGGCGAACGGGCTCGCCGCATGGGCGTTTTCGTGGTTTTTCCCATGTATAACGGGTACACGAGCCAGTTTAATTTAAAAAGTCTTCACGAAGGCATCCGTCCTTTTAGGAGCCTCCGTAGGCAGCGCGTCAGTCTCATGATCTCTCGAAAGAGAAATCCGTCCCTTTAAGCAGGTAGCCCTTGAGTGCTTTGCCATAATTAAATAAACCAAACCAAATTAATCGCTGATAATAAGCAAAATATGGAGTGAATGTAAGGAAACGCAGTTATTATTATTTTAGACATGACAGATATTGACTAAAATACGCAGAAAAAAAGTATAATTAGTCGTAATTACCCCTTTCCGCATTCAACACTTTATTAAGATCCTTACGCATCTCATGAACCCACTTCCTTTCTCGTTTTTTTCACTGTGTATTGTATACCGTATTTGCAGTATTAAGAAGATCATTAAGTCATTAAATTACGTAGTTCTATTTCTTTAGAAGTACGGCAGTCTAAATAGTTTGAATGCGGAGTTTAATTTTAAAGCAGTTTGTGTTCTTTTAAATGTGCTAAATGCAAAGTGCATTTAAAAGAACACAAACTGTTGGTGGGCTCCTTTGTGTTAAGACACGGCTACAAAAATAAAATTTTATCTTCATGTTCTGATTACCAAAGCAAATGAAACTTCTATTTGCACAGGGGTGCTCCGATATAAATCCAGTAACACATGTATTGCCTAGTCGCATAGTCCTAGGATATGCTGAGGATATCCTGAGGATCCTGATTCTCAGACGTCCTAAAGACTTGATAATTTGATACTCTGAGGATACTAAAATGAATGAAAGACTTGTTTAAGTCGCTGTGTTATAGGCTATGAAAAGATATTCTGAAGGTGTTGATTCTCACATGTATTCAGGATTTCGTGATTTGACATCCTGAAGATATGGATACGCTATTTTCCAAAACAGTTTAAACGTTCGGAGAATGGGGAATTCTCTTGCTTGGCGATTTGAGTTTTTCGAATTTGCTCGAGGATGCCCTGGAGACATAATGGAATATGACATTGAACACTGAGGAGGATGTGCTTGAGATATCAGGGGGCTATTCCAGGATGTCCTGAGGATTAAATCCTCATAATATCCCACAGATTGCCGGTAAGACCCAATGAGGAAGATTTAGAGTAATTATTAAAAAAGTCGTAAATTTGCTGTCTAGGAATATAAAATTAAAATTTAGCAGCCTACATAATAGGCAATCTGCATCATTTAAATAATCTGTACAATGACAGGAAAACATTCGTTTTGTATTTGCTCTGAAAAAAGCAGCAATTAATGCCGTTCATGCTGAGCATTTTACGTCAACTATTGTCTTTTGTTTGAATCAGTAACTTAATGTAAACGCTAAGAGGTTATAAATTATTCATGAAGCAAAATTTAGGTTACAGTTTCCTATGTAAACAATGGAAATATTCTCGGAGAAGTGACATGTAATGAAAAAGTACTTCCTCCTTTGTTTATTTTCAGATTATACGTGTTTATTCATTCAGATACAGATAGTTTATACGCATGTTCTAAAGAAGGGAAACGTTTTGCACGATTTGAATAGTTTTATACACTTCAGATGTATGAAAATGCACCAAGCGAATTTGTTGCCTATTTTGTAACTCATAAATAATCCTTACTGTCAAGTAAATATAGTTAGGAAATTGCAATGCAATTTTGTTCAAATCTTTTGTGTTTAAATTACGTAACTTTTCCAATTTTAAAGAATTTGTTGAATAAATAATTCAGACATGTAATTTAATGCTCTTTTTAATATCCTTATCTGATATCTTGGAAACTTAGGCACCGAACAAAGAGTATAGCGAGGAATATTTTGATATTTTCAAAATGATGGAAATATTTCTTACATAAAATTTATGTATATAATACGCCCTTAGTATTTTTTTTTATATTCTTTGGCAAAAATTTAAGAAGTGATTTAATTAATAACAAATACTATGGAATGACTTGTATATCCTAATTTTATAACCATTATGTTAAGTTTATGCACCTTTCCTATCTTTTCTAGCTTCAGCTTACAATTCCTTACCAGAATGAGATTTTAGAATCGCGTTAAATGCAAATGAGAAGTAGAGTAGTACTTAAGTCAAAGTTCCACTGACTTCGAGAGAGAGAGAGGATTCCTGAATAGCGCGCGTTTGCCTCTTAACTACATCTCTCTAGCTATTACTACGCTCGGCCGTATTATGTGCCTTTTGATAGCTACGCTAGCTAATTTAATATCACGAGCCAACTAGTTTAAAATTTGTGTTAGCTTCGGCTAAGTCTCTTTAGTTAGTCATTAGTTAGTTCTTATTTCTTACGCTTTTGAGTTTAAGCTCAAGTGGCGGCTTTGTTGTACGCTCTGAGAAAGCGACCATCTGTGAATCTTTATTTTGAGCAATAAAGGACAATTAACCCTTCTTAAGTTTACGTTTCTGTTCTTGAATTTAAGCGATTATTCGCTTAGTAGTTCACTAGGTTCCTCAGCACTTAGTTGATAGAATACAAGTGAGGAACATTACGAACTGCTATTTATTTTATGTTTAGAATACAAATAACTTCTTATTAAATAAGTGTATACATGTGATAATTAGGGGTAGATAATTTGAAGATTAGAAGATACTACATAGCTGTTAACTACAAAATGTTATCTCTGTAATTACTTGGAAACGCTTTAAATGCGTATATTCACAAGATGACATAACGGAGACAGACTTCACCAAAAATACACATTAATTTATTCGCAAACATCCTTGATAAGTATAAACAAACTTACACATAATTTTGGGTGCGGTAAGCATCTTCCACACTTTTATAAAACGGATCCAATTCATCAGACAATGGCTGAAGCAGAGAAATGTGTAACACGTATTTGCATAGAGAGAGGAAGGCAAGAAAAAAGGCACAATTATCGTCTATGTTCGGAAATTATTACTTGTTCAAAATATACAGTTTTATATCGAAGTGAACACGGAAAGACGCTGCAAGTGAACAGTATGTTCTGCTAGAAATTTAACTACCGTTTTAAAGATGGTTAAAGCATTTAAAATATCCAAAAAAGACGTTTTTGATGTAAAGCATTCAACTGTTATTGACGTATTAAACAATGAAAACTACCTAGACTGCCTGCTGAAAACGCACTGAAGTCTGGGCCACATTCCAAGCTAAGGTGAAGGAATTTGGAGATTTATCTAACGAAAAATCAAACAAAATCTAAACATTAGTACTGTAAAAATTATGATGGATTTAAAAGAACGGTTTTCAATAGAAGTTAACCACGAAACTGTCAGAAGAATCGTTAGAGCATACGGCAGCAACTGGCGATCAGCAAGAAATAAATTCTTTGTGAACACGAAAACAGGAAAATTCACCTGGCCTTTCTCAGCAAGCACAGATTTACCGTATTAAAACAGTATTATATTTGAGAATGTGCATTTCTCCATGCTTACGTAATAATTGCTTTTAGTAGAGCTTTCGAAGAAATGCCATCTTTCCTTAGTCTTCTCTCCAACTCACTTCATATATGTTCGATTGGATTAAAGTTCGGAGACTATAAAGGAATTTGGCATAGTTGTATAATAATTACAAGCGAATACTTAGGGTTATCTCTTTAAGATTGTTTTCCAGATAGAAATTCAGTGTATTTTACATTCCAAGTTTTCTTGCGGAAGCTTTCAGGTTTTCGTTATGAATATTTACTTGTTTACATTGATCTGTATTATGTTCTGTAAAAATTAAATTTCCCATTCCAGAGGCAAACAAACATCTTAAAAGTATTATGTCTGCATCCTCGTGTTTAACAGCTGGCAATAGGTTTTTCGAATTCAAGTCTTCATTAGTCATTTGCTACACAGCAGTTCATCCATCGGACCCTAACATATTAAAATTTGATTCGCGCACCTCGAAACATGGCTTTTGAGTTTTCAGTTTATTTTTTTATTTATTTTATGTTTCCTGCGAACTTGGTGGAATTTTGATTAACACAGTCAGCGATTTAAAATCAATATGTTGCACTGCCGAAATAAAATATTTTTAGCTTCCATGCGTCAGTATATTGTCATTCGGCAAAACATAAGACATTTAATTTCCTTTCAAATTTAACCTGTCTCTTATTGACAACCTAACTATTTAAAATTAATAAACGCTATTATTCTTCTCAATTCGTGTAAATATAAAATCAATTATCAGTTAGCCTAATTCAGACTTACCGGGAGATGAAAGCAATGGTGTTAAATTATCTCTATATACCAACTTCAAGTAATCCCTTAATCGAAACTCACAGGTTTTCAGGTCTGGAGATCTGAATGATTATTCATTCTGAAAGTGATGGCTTATTATGCTATTTTAGCTAAAAGAGAGGAAAGGGGCGAACAAGACAGAGGCAAACAGCTGTTACAGTATTCGCTTTTCATGTCCCAGTGTTTATTTTTGTAGGAGAAAACCAGGTTTATTAAAAGTCATAGATTGATTTGGCCCTAAAACAACAGGACCGTAGACTTGTACCTTAAGGACCTAAGGGTTTTGAAAGCGAAACAAAAAAGAGCTCCATCTTGTATAAATAACTAAATCACTATATACAACATTCGCATTTTCCCCAGATTAGGAATAATGCTCTTTCTTAACTAGTCAATAAAATGCCTGATTTGATAATAAAAGTTCAAAGACAGCCATGCATTTAAAATTCCAAGATAAAACTCTATCTGGCAGACATAACTACAGTTTAAAATTGCATTGTAAAGTTCCTTAAAAATCGTTCAATTTTGTGCACTTAATAACACTTTTGTTAGCATGCTTTTTAAATTCATTGAAATGTAAAGTTTAAATGTTTACTGAGCTTTAATTGGCTTATTTAATTTACGTATTCTCTTTTATGGAGCACATAAGTAACCGTTTTGAGTGGAGAAATAGACGCACTGAATACACCTAAAAATATCACAATTGTTTGCAAAATAATTCAGATTTATACATTCTCGTAAAATATATTGAATAAAAGATATTCAAAATTTCGTGTTTCTCACAAAATTCGAAAATCTGATTTTCTTTTATAATGATTTCTGAAAATAGAATATACGTCTATGTTATATATGTCTATCTAATCCATCAACTTTTTTGTTCTTCTTTTACAGGTATTGGAATGGATGATTCTTTTGTCCTGCTA
>KK112925.1:161901-196889 GCA_000611955.2 Stegodyphus mimosarum | reverse complement strand
ATTTCATTTTATGTTCTGTGTCCCTACTATGCCCAAGTCTCTCGCAGGTTAGTTAAGGCTTCATGTAAGAACCGTAAATTATTTTGTTTTAATAGTTGGCAACGAGTTTAGTGAAAAATATTTATTACATAGTAAGTAACACATTTCAAAGACACAAATGATTCCGTCCGTGGATGTTAAGCTTTAGATACAAACAGGAAGGAAATAAATGTTATGCAGTAAAATTAGTCACGTTGTCCATTGTTGCAATGGACTTTAGTGCATTCATTGTACCAAACAGCCAAATTTTCAGCATTTGGAAAAAAAAAATTTCCCCAGTCTATAAATATCAACGCTAGTTTCGTAAGTGCCAAATTAGAAAGTATGCTAGTTTTAGAATCTTCATATCTGTAAGTTAGTTTATCCCCTTCCTGCACTTTTCTGGATTAAATGGTTGTATAAATTTGATTTTCTAAGGGAAAAAATATTGCAAGAATTATGCATGCAAATATAAAAATGCATGGTGTCCATTTAGTTTTGGGCACAGTTAAAAAAATTGCTTAAAATAAAAAAAAATGACCCTCCAAAAAGAGGGGGCAAAAGTTTCATTTCAGTTCAAAATTTTATTGATACATAGAACTGTTAATATAGCAGTATCAGAGAAGAACGAGAAATATTAAGATTATATGACATTTATTTGTTTGCACTGGCGATCATACTACTAATTATGTTACTGTCTAACAAGTACTCTCAGGTGCACATCTTGTTTTATAAAATTTTAATTAAGCCATTTTTTATATTAAGGTACAGTGCCGTCTAGCCATATACATTTGAATAAAATTAAACAGGAAGAAACGTTCTGCCACTAAGCAATTTGCCTATTTTACATATTTTTCTGACTTATTCAAACGTATGGCATGCCCTGAATATGCAGATTTACATGTAATTACCAAAAAAAAAAAGATGATGATTCATCTGGTTTAGTGCTTCTGCTTTATACTGTTACTGGTATAAAGATCAGTAAAGATTGCCTATACACATCCCCCCCCGCAGTTTTTCCACCACAAACTGATCTTGGTGGCTCAGTTCCACTGAAATGGTAACATATGTGTTCTGTGTCAATAAAGGTAATTCTAAAATCTGGAGTTAAATTGTTGAATGATTTTTAAGTTAAGATTTAAAAGTTTCAACTGACATAAAATGAGCGGATTTCAGTTCTCGAATTTTTTAAGGATTCTAATGCTCCATTCCTACAGTTTACAAAAGCAAAGTGCTATGCTTCTATCGAAAAAATACTCGAACAACAAAGTATCAAACTGCCTAATTTTTATTTAGATGTACCTGGCGTCTACTTACCTTCATACTTCGTACAAGCACTACGAAAATACTGGAAAGAGGAATGAATATTATTTTAAAATGAGAATGACTAGTGGAGAATTCATTCAATAGTATTCTTAAAAAGCGTAGCACAAAATTAAAGGCAAATCTATCTAAAATCTCATGGGTTATAAATCGAGTCCTACATCATGGAGTAAACGACTCCTTTACCTCTTGAATACTATCGTTAACCTCGCTTTGTTTAGTTAAGTAGGTTTTGGGACCTTAACAGAATGACCTGTCTTGTCAACTCGGTCACATGATCGCAATGGCTTTTTTTTACGCCAGAATTGTTTTTTATTTTGCTCGTGCTTTCCATGCTTAAAAGAAATTTATTTAAAAAAAATTAACCCTCTTATGATGGTTAATTTCGAATAAAGATACTTTCGTTTTCCATTCGATGTTTTGTTTTCCATTTTAATTCAATTTTCACGAAACTACTTCAAGATCTGCCATAGTTCGGATGTATTGAACTGACTTATAGCAGAACGTGGATAAAAAATTTCTGCGTAACAACTTAAAGGTTTTCTAAATAAAAGAAATATGTCTATTAGGTTGGTTACTTCACTTGTACAATCAGATAACCTAAAAAGTCGGAAACCTAATTTTCGAAGATTCAAAATAAAACCCAAAAGATGTGCTCCCTTTTCTCCTTCATATGAATTCCTCCTTATTAAATTTCCTTGCTCGAGAAACCTAATCACATGAATGAATCGAGAAATATATATTCTTAACATTTTCCAAATTTAGTAAGTTTTAAAAACATTTATCCTAAAATTCAGTTTTAAACGTTTAGCTGCCAAGATAAGAATTCTTTCAATTTTCAATCCATTGATCGATCTGTTCCCGTCTGAATATCAATATGTACTGGAATGTCGATCGATATGTACTGGATGTACTACTAATGCAAACTCTTCTCTGGTCCACCATTGGCCAAAGGGATAAGACTGATAAACACTGGAAGTTTGACCCTGGTTTAAATCTCAGCGAATGGGCTGGTTACATGGGCGTTTTCGTAATCTCTTGCCATATATAACCTAGATATGAGCCAAATTTCCACAGAATGTTTTTCACAAGGGCATTCCTTCTCCTAGGCAGAGCGCGCTCTCTTGTATTTTGTTATAATAAAAACAATCAATCCTCTACTCGTGTGATCAGAAGACGAAATTTCAATCTTTCTTTTGTTTGTTTGTTTGCTTTAGCTAATACAGCCGGGATTTTTTTAGATTTTAGCAAAGGCATGCTATGGCTATCCTGTTTAAACGGAAGGATGTCTTCGTTGAACACTTTCTAAGAGAAACTACCTCATATTCACATAACACATCCAGCCATGTAAAACATAACTTGATCATACAACCTAGACAATAAGCTACTAATTATGTCAGTTAGGTATCTTTTAAAATTAGTTAATGCATATGTATTAATATACGTTATACTCTGCATTCATCTACTGATTATTGAATTCTGCATAGAAAATTGTTAGAGTTTTAGTTAAATTACATTTAATTAGTTAGTTTGTAAGGTATATTTTAATTTTGTAACAGTTACTTTTAAGTTAATATATTAGGTATTTCTCCCGCCTTCTTAGCGTGCTTTCGTGGCGTAGTGGTCAGCACGCTCGGCGCGTTTTCGAGAGGTCCGTGGTTCGAGTCCTGGCGAGGGCATTGCTCACTTCTCATCTCCTGCTTCCAAAAAATTTTAATGTCTCTACAAATGCTTCTGTCCTGTCTTACCTAGCTTCAACTTACTACTCCTTACTAGAATGAGTTTTTAGTATCACGTTAAATGCAAATGGGAAAGAGAATAAATAGTATTTAAGTCCCACTGACTTGGACAGAGAGAGTGAGGATTCCTGTGTAGCGCGTTTGCCTTTGGGCTACGTCTCTCTAAGCTGTTGTTACGTTCGGCCGTATTACGTGCCTTTTGATAGTTCGCTGGCTAATTTAGGATTACGGGTCAACTAGTTAAGAGTTGCGTTAGCTTCGGCCAACTAGTTAGAATTGTGTTAACTTAGTTAATTATTCTTATTTCTTAAATTTTGGGTTTAAGCCCAAGTAGAGGCTTTGCTGTACGCCAAAAAAAGCAGCCGACTGTTAATCTTTTTTGCAGTCAATAAAGAGTAATTACTGCTTCTTGAGTTTACATTTCTGTTCTTGTATTTAAGCGAATATTCACTTAGAGGTTCACTAGGTTTCTTGACGTTTAATTTGATGGAATAAAATTGAGGAACCCCACAAGTTCTACCAAAATGCAAAACGAAAACTTTGTTAATAGATTTATTATAAATTCTTGTAAAACTTCGTGAGTTATCTCCTTTGATGCCGTAAGTGATGTTTTTAAGTTTTTCAATAAAAATCATGCTGCTTTTAAAGAATTTTCGTCTCTTCGTAAGTCTTCCCGCTTAAGAATTTCCTTGGAAAACGTGTTGAGAATGTCATGTTGCTTGTGATCACACCAAAAGCCATGCTAAAGCTCTTTGCGTGTAGGTCGGAACGCCATCGTGAAGGACTATGGGAAAGTGACTCATTTACTTGACATAAGAGAGCCATTACCATTCAGCAGCCGAAAAGGGATCCATGACGAACTACCAGCGTTCTGAGCTCTGGGCGCTTAGCCACTATAATTTGACACATAATTTGAGAATAATTCTATGGTATTTATGTAAAACATTTGATAATTAATTTTTGATAATATTTTAGTCACGTTAATTGCTTTGACAAATAAGGAATAGGAGTCATATTAAGTCCAATGCTCAGGATGACAAGCTCTATTCATCTATTCATCTTTCGATGTATTAAGGATGTATTCTATTTTTAAATTTCTAAGAGAAAATCCGAGTCATGTGTTCGTTAGTTATAATGTGTACTTAAATAGAATATCCTTAGAAAAAGCGATTTTTTACAAAATAAAGAACATGGAATTTTTAAATATGTGAATCACTGTTTTAATTGACGCACTAGGCTGACTTTTCAAATTTTGCAATTTGCGGAATATGCTTTCATCTTTTGCTTCAGATCGAATATGTTTCGCATATCATGTCTTACCTCCCATTCGCCCAACCTCTTCGATGCGTAAAATTACCTAATTTTTATTTAAAGCTCTGAAAAGGGGTCGGATGATCGGCAGATCGTTAAATGATTTCTCAGCACTTGTTAATCACTCACACTGGAACAGATCATGATGCGAAAGAAAGGAAACGTAATCGGAGCCTTTAATTCATTTAAATTCTTTTTTCTTTTCTTTGCATGGTAAATAGCAAATAGAAAGTGTTTTCTGCTTTTTACAAGTGGTCTACTTCGGAAGGACCTACTTTTTTGGGTCATGAGGTCAATCGGAGAAAGTACTACCGTTCCATTTTGAATGCTGTTTCTGTTTACCCTCAAGGGGTTCCCTACCCGTGATTTGAAGGTAGTTATCCCCCTTTCTTCCTCAAATGGTTGTGGGTTTGGGAAAGTGAATTTGGTGATATCTACTTCAGTTCGTTCGCGTTTTAAATTTCCTTCATATAATGGTACTTTATAGCAGCCTTAGTTTATACAAGTGTCGATTATTTCTCCACTTTGTTGGACCTTATTGCTTTCAATTGCAGTGTTTGCCGGTTATGCCCTCTGGTTTCCATTTTTTCCGCATTGCTATTGTTTATATAACCTAAACTTTGTTTCATGCTCTCCTTAACCAATACTTTTTTTTAAAACATTCATTCATTTTTTGCCTCCTTATCTTTGAACTAATAGTTTCTACTAAATTTCGTTCCTTCAATCACTGCCATTATATGTGACAGTTTATGTTCTTAATCATCGCCACAAGGTACTTCCTGCCTTAGAAAGACAGTTTGTACAGAAGGCCTACTGCATTAATATTTTTTTGCTCTTGTCGAATCAGTGATGACAGCTAGTTAGTTAGGGTGGTTTCTACTTTCTCATCAGCGCTTTTTTTTTCTCTATGCAATTTGCTCAAATTTCTGCGTGAATTTGGGTCTCAAATATTTAAACCAAATCGTCTGTGCTTACAAGCGGTCAACCAGACAGCAATTCATGATGAGCATTTCTCCGGTCTTTTTTGAATAATCTCATCCAGTTTTGCACTTTATTATCATTCATTGCATTATCACCGTACACTTCATATATCTGGCAACAAGCATCTGCAGCTTTCATATTTCTTGCTGTTAAGAACCAGATGACTGACCGTTTCCAACAGTCTGCAGGGTGCTCGACTTTCTTAAACTTTTTAATCTCGAACTACGAAGCGTACGGAGTGGCGTCGTGAACGCAAATTAGATCCGACTGGGCACAAAGAATGGGGAGCCTTTATATCTAAGCTAGGAATACAGAAAGTGGTATCTACCCTGCGTGCACTCATTCTCATGCGTACGTACCTCGTACCAGTATTCTTAGCCATTGCTGTGCTCTCTTTTTTTTTTAAATTGAGAAAATAGATAAAAAACTCGTCGTGTTCCACGAAATATTCCGCGAGGCTTACAGATGTGAGTAAATAACTCACAGTACAAGGAATTCAACAATAACAACGTAAAATCTAGTCCTGGAGAGAGTAAATTAAAAATATATAAAATACAAATACTATTATAATAAAAATACTAAAATATACCATGAATAATTAAACGATGTTACTGCTCCTACAAAAGAAAATAAACCAACATAAAATAATACAAAAATAATAAAAATTTAATAATACTTAAAAAGAATACTGATACATCAACAGTATAAAACATCAATACATACCGTAATCATACGCAGACAATACCCAAAATAATGCTTATGACAGATACAAATATACTCATAAAAGATAAAAATCCAATCACATAAATAATAATACTAAAAGTTCAAAGAACAAATAAAGTCGCTCAAGACTGCAAAGGCCTAACAAGATCTTAACAAGATCATAGAAAAAACTAGCAAGCTCATAGGAAATCCTAACAAGATCATAGAAAACAGGAGGCCAGCAAACAGAGATCTGCCCTAAACTCACTTTGAATGCACTTCTGGCAATCGTATGCAACTTATAATGCAATAAAATATGTTCCACATCTTGGACGGCGTCGCCGTAAGCACAGAATCCGCTAGTAACAAAATTGAAATGAAATAAGTAAGTCCCAAAATTCCCATGACCGGTCAAAATCTGAGTAAGTTTATAATCCGGTTGAAAATACTTACACTTAAGTCGTTGAACAACACTTGGGAAAAATCTCTTTGTCCATTGGGCTTTTGAAGAAGCAAGATATTCAGCAATCCAATAAACCACAGTTTTCTTCCAAGCCACAGGCTTTCAATTAGACTCATTTGAGATATATTTTATTTCTGCTAAGAAAGATACATAACATTAGAGGTTTATTAAAACTATAAAATTTTGAAATTTACAGAAGTTAACGATTTCTTATAATTTAAAAGCTTGTGCTAAGTAAGAAATGAGTTTAATATGATAAAATAAAGCGACTCAAATATCTCAGTACTGATCTCCCTCAAGAATCCTGACCTTCAGCACAAGTACATATGCGCTCTTCGTACCATTGTTTCTATGCTTATGGAATACTTTAATAGAAAACCACGAATTTAATTTTTCTGCCATCTTGTGAAATCTTGATTTGATATTAATTAGTACAGTAGCAAAAGTTTTCACTGATTTGTCAACTCTTAAGAATGAGACTGAAACCAACAAAGAGAAGTTCACTGTAAATATATAAAGCAGCATACGATACATTTTATTTAATGCTGTTAATATCTCACAGTGCAAATTTTTCAATGGAAGTTTGTGTATAAACATACGTAACATGAATCTTGTCCGATGCATAATGCTCACTATTATCCGCGGTAGGTTTGAGAATATATTATCTGCAGACGCAGACGATCTGATGCTTATTTTACAGTGATATTTTACACTATGTAAGTTATGATATAAAGTAGTATCTACCCATTTGAGAATATCTTCAAATAACTCTAAATCTACTAAATTTTGACAAGAATCTAGGCGCCATACTTTGCAGAAAACTTAAGACTAGAGCCTACTAACCTTGAAAAGAGGAAGGGAAACGAACTTCGAATTAGGAATTACAAAATGGGATGCAGCACCCAGCCGGAAAACGTTTTGCATGCATATTCAAAAAGTTAATTCTTCTTTCAAGAAAACAGGAAGACTTTTCGCAATAAGCAGTTATTTTCTTTCTCGTAAATAGTAGTCACAAATGGGTGCCATGAGTCGAACTCTCATCACGCACGTTCAATTTATTTCCAACAGACGGAAACATTTCTTTTCATCAGTACATATTTGACTGACTGGAAAACATCAGCTTTTATATTTGTGTGCATTGTCTTTAGAGAATAGTACTCTCAAGAAGACAGATTACATAGCTTATACACCTTTCGAGTGGTTCTTTGTCGCTCGCTGTTATCTTTATTTCGATAACTATTTCTAATTATAATTTCAAGAGAAAGAATATAGCGTTTAAAACATTTTAACGCTTCGTTGTTCTAAGTTTAGCTAAGAAACATATCATTTAGACACTTTTTTATGTTTGTCTAAGCTTAGAAATATTTTGTTAGAAATGAATGTAAGTGTTTAGTGATCCTCAATTTGACCCAAATCATTTGATCACCGCGCCCACCGGCCTTTGCTTGCAGTGTATGCTTGTTTTTCCCAATTTTTTTTTTTTTGTATTCTTTTTTCATTTTGCACCATGCATTACCTTACTGAAGTGGAGCAGAATTGGTGCAAACGATTTTTCTATACCGAGGTACTTAATTTGTATTAATAGCATCTTTTTTTAAAACTCTCCAGTTGCGCAAACTGTATGGATATATTCAGCAACATCAGTTCTAATACCTTTATTGCAAACGCATATATATGTGATATTGAAATGTTCTAGACAGAGTAGCGTATTGCAAAGAAAAGAGTCTGGATACAAGTAGCAAAGGAATTTTAAAATTTTTAATTTTTTTCAAAAAAGTAGGTCTAGTTTTTTCAAAAAATTAGGTCTTCAAAAAAGACGCTAGACGTTTTTGGCAGCTCGCCGTTTCGATGTAAGATCCTTAAGAGGTTGATGGTGCAAATGTTATAAAACTATCCATTAGCTATCATTATAAAACATGTTAATCTGATGTTTCATAAATTGCATCAATTAGACACACTATTAAAAATTAAATAAATGTATAAATTATTAAAAATTACAGTTATTTTTTTAAATCACTCAGTTGGTTAAACTATTCATAACTTTAAATTGAATTAGAAGCACTGACAATAATATATAGCGCTGAGATCACAACTCTGCAAGAACTACTGACATACTCATATGTGCATTTCCATGTACGCATGTGTACGCATACCTACATCCTGTAAAGAGCTAGGAGTTAGACAATTAGTATATCATAGACCACTGGCCAGAGCAGTTGTGGATTGCGGCGGTGGAAGCCTATCTCAGAATTATGGAGGTTTAGGTTTAGGTTTTATTTGACTAAGACAAAGCACGCTAGCGCTATATGCCTAACAGGAAGTCTGCATTCGTGGAGGACATTCTAAGGCAATCTGACTGAAATTCTTGTTACAAACGGGGAAAACCACGAAAATCAACCATACAGTGAGCCCATTCTCCGAACCCAATATTCAGCAACCTTATCCACTCCGTCACTAGCGGGGCATTAAAACTATGAAATTAGAAATTTATTTCTTACTTTCAGATTAGAACAAGTTTAGTGGGTTTTAGAACTATGGGCTAGGCAGTTGGAGGATACACTTTGGTTGCAACAGTCGTCGCAAAGACAAAATGGCTGTACTCCGGTGCTATTCCACAGAACATAATGAGACGCGTCATGAAAATCTTCCCAATTCTCGAACTGAACAACCAAGCAGAAGGAAGACATTTAGAAGACATCAGTTTCAAGGATCACTAATGACTTACTGATCCCACACAGTAAATGTAATGTGTAATTCACACGCTACAGAAAATGCCTATGTGCATATTGTTATTTCACAATCAGGCGAAGTTACTACAAGCACTAAGCATCTTTCTGTTGCTAAATAAAGCTGTAGATACAATACACGACATCCTGCGTTATAAACCAGGGTTATTCTACTTTCTATATAAAAGGTCCCTTAAAAGCAATTCGCGGGCCAAAGTTTGCCGCGTATTCCGTAAAATAATATAATTAAAGTAAAACATTAGGAATGCAAAATGTAAAATTTGAAATTAATTTACCTTATTATTATTATACCTTACTTCTAACGTTTATTTTACCTTACTTATAACATTAGAAATAGACAGTAAAACTAGACATCAGAAATTTACATACTAATATTAATATGATGTAAAATTATATTTTGTCATTATTTTCTATTAATACATCCAGTTCTGAATTTAATGTGAAGTCTGAGATTGTTTTCGCTTACACAAAGACTTGGCAGCCCACACATTTATTTAGAGCGATGCGCAGAATTCCGGTAAGCTGTTCATCTGACAGAAAGAACCTTGATTTTAGTATATGGCTTTTATCCTTGAAAACATATCTTTGTCACAATATGTGCTAAACAAGGAAATAAATCTAAAAGTATTTATGAGATGTTTGGATAAAAATCTAAGGGTGTTTTTTTTAATGAAGCTGTCAGTGTATCTTATACGAGAGCTTTCTTGACATCAATATCACTTTGAAAATCCATTGTATTATCTGCATCCTATAAAAAGCAAGATCACATCAGTTCCCAATGGATCTGTAAATAACCACATTTTATAGCTGTATGCTCTGAGATCCGAATATCGTTTTTAGTGTTTTGATTCACTATAAAGATGTTAGTTAGTTCGAAGTACTTATATAATTCAAAGCCTAAGAGTGGTGAAATATACAATTTTATTCATAAGATTTTGTTTATTAATTGATCTGACTTCTGCAAAGGTCTTTTCACCATTTTTTAGCTTTGTTTTATTCCCTAAACCAATCAACCAAACTTTCCTTATGATTTCAATATTACGAATATCTTCTAAAAATGCTAGATCTCCCAACAACTTACTAATCAACAACAACTAAATCTTATTTTCTTTCTTTATGTTACGAGAAAAATCTTTATTCCTTCAAGCACTACTTAGAATCTGGCCAGTGTCGCAACTTAGGTGAGCTAGAGAACCTGACTGCGATAAATTTCATTATGGAGAATGATCTAGCTTTTCCTACAGAACGCTGAAATTCATTATAACACGTTTTACGTGAAAAAATGTATTTTTTTTCTGAATGCTGTGCCTTTTCCCAGAGGGAAGTTCAGTAGCTCCTTAAAGATTTCAAATTTTGCGAAGATTTCTCGCATACAGATTGCCATTTGTGCTTCTCCTATTTCACAAATTTCTTTCAGCACTTTCAACAAATGTAAGTTTACTTGAAAAAACGTTTCATCCTACATTCCAAACATTCTTTTTCTTTTGCATATTCATTAGATCTCTCATATTCGCTGCGATAAAATACCGATCAGAGGAGAATTCATAAGGTCCCAATACCGAGCATTCCAATAGGCCTCTAAATCACTGTTCGGGTTCAAAGAAAAGCAGTTTAAAAGCGAGAACTATACTAACCGCTACTCCAAAACGAAAGGCTTTAAAAATCAACTATACCTTCGCTGGGTTTCGAACCGCGGATCTTCCATCTCTAGCTAAACGGGCTGCATGTTGCACCATTAGTCACACAAAGGATAATGCGGGTAATTCGTTACCCTTGCCTTACTCAAACAGCGAAAGGAAGGAAATCCAGTCGAATGAATCCAAGCGATTACTAACCGTCGTCAACCATATTTTAGTTTGGACATTAGTGTAGAGGTTATTCAGCTTTTCAGAGAAGAACATTTAAAATGAATTGTGCTCTGAATGGGATTGGAATCACGAGACTTTCAGTGCTAATTTTATATGCTAATCAATCACATAAACTACGAGAACGGGAAAATGATAGAATTTCTTAAAGATATACCTTGTGATTTAAAGAAAATGAAACTCCAGAAGTTCAAGTAAGCTGGACCTTTTGCTTCCTAAATCTGCCACTCAGCTATAGCAATTGTACGAACAAAATAAAAACAGACCAGGATCTGTGGATAATTAATTTAAATATGTGACCTAAATACACAATATAAATGGGAAATATATACTTAACGCATTATTATCCGGGAGGTTTCTATACAAACCCACGCATATAGCTGATTATTTTTCATATGAATCAAGTGCAAATAAAGCTCAAATTCTTTTAAACAAAATATAAATATTTGAAACTTTCCTTGCCCCATCAGTTGATAGCTGTTATTTTGATTTAAAGGTTAATTGAAATGTAGGTAGGAAATTGTCCAAAACACGTGTAGCTTCTGAATTTCTGTCAATAAAAAGGGAAGAAAAGACTTTATGTTTTTTTTAACCATTTGATCATATTCTTTGAAAGATCAGGGATTAAGGTAAGGGGTGAATTGACCAATATTCTGTCTAGTGTGACTTTGTATTTATCCCGTCAAAACTGTTACTCCAAGGAACGTTTTTTCTGTCACTCCATTTTAAAATCTTACCATAATTTTTATATGTTTTTCATTTTGTGGGCGACTGAACTTTGTATGAGAAGAGAAGAAATAGAGAAAATCATTATCGAAAATTATGTTAATTCATTAAAACTTTGTGGGTTATTACATTCAGTAGTTACGCCCGAAGCACGCGTAAAGTCTTCTAATTTTCGTAAGATAGTATATTCAATCCATTTTTCTGTGAAAGCAATGGAACATTCTCTAATATTGTTAGTATTATTTTCCCTTTCAGTATGAGAGACAATCACTAAAGCTTTTTGTCTTTTTAAATGGTTCAGAATTTCCTAATTCACTCACGTTTGAATCAAATGAACGTTAGAATTACTTCTGAATTACTAACGTATGTGTCTGCTGAAGAATTAGGAGAAAATTCTGCATGAATTTCTTCAAAACTTTGTTCGTCATTTGCGAAACCACTCTGAGTCATTTTTGAAAATTTTACGGTAAGAAAATTATATTTATAATATTTATAAGATTAGGACAAAGAAATCTTACGAATTGAAATAGATATAAAAGCACAGGTAGAAAACTATTTGAAGAAAATAAAGGTATAAGTAACTGTGAAACCCTTTGAATCTTCCCTTGTTCAGGATCTCCGACTATACTATAAATCCGAATCATTAATTAGAGACAAAGTTAAAAGCTAAATTTTTCTGAGGAATAAAGATCAAATT
Source organism: Stegodyphus mimosarum (assembly GCA_000611955.2). Taxonomy (NCBI): domain Eukaryota; kingdom Metazoa; phylum Arthropoda; class Arachnida; order Araneae; family Eresidae; genus Stegodyphus; species Stegodyphus mimosarum. The sequence goes on along the minus strand of KK112925.1, from coordinate 184,317 downwards.
TATTGCGTTTAAGAACAATTTTTACAACTGAAAGACTAACATGACGACATTTTTGCAGCTGTTTGGTAAATTTGCAAAAGTTTTACTTTTTCTGAGTACTTTTTTCTATTTCTGCATATAAAAATGAACAGGCTTTATGTTTTTGACCAAAAGAAGAAGTACAAACAAGAACAGTAAATAATTGATACTCTAAATATGTCATGCCTTTGTCTCTGAAAGCAATTTTCCTAATGCGGTTTTCAATGTTTTCGGCGTCACTGAGAAATTTGACTAAAATATTAAACTAATGCATTATACGTAATGATCCTTTTACTATTTTTGCTATGAGATCTAATAGTTGATTCATCTAATTAATCTTAAACGTTGCAACACTATGACTTATATATTAAATTGGGTGTGAATAAAAATATTTTTGTGCGCTTTCAATAATTTCGCAACCGAGACTGTTTACATAAAGAAAACGTAGGAAGGATTTATAATGCAGAATATCCTAGAAAAGGTTTCATGTAAAATTGACCACTTTTTAGTTTACAGAACAGTTTGAATATGAATTTCTGTTCCATAAATAAACATTTTTAAAGTATTGTTTATATCTTTACGCTTTTAACTTTTGTCTAGCTTTTTGAAATCGTTATTTCAAAAATTTTCACATAATTTATGTGAAAACTGAAATAAAATTGTGTATAGTGCTTACATATGTACATACATGTATACATAAAATAAAAAGAAGGAAGATGAAAATTCAAAAATGAAAATAAATTGCATGAGCTGTGCTCCAAATGTTTCTAAAAATAGTGCGATTAAAACAAATTATTTGAAAGAAAAATTTTTATCTTTCGGGGTTGAGCAAACCTAGAAAGAAAAGGACATGCGGGAGGGGAAGGTCTTAATAAATAATAAAAACTGCGATTAATGGGAAAAGGAAAAAAAGCACGATTTCTTATAGCTATTATATAATATATATTTTATAGCGATTATGCAGTTCCTCCTCAGGAATAAGACCATTTTTTCACGTGATCAACCGCTTTTTGAATTAAAAAATATTGAAATATTTATTGGAGGAGGTAAAGCAGCAAGAACGAGCATAATATTTATACATTGGCAAAAAAGAACTAGTTTCGGAGGAATTTCTTCAGCTGCAGAATTGCAAATGACGAAAGAGAAGCTATTGATAAGATATAGCGGTAAGAATGAGAGGAAGGAAGTCAAGCTACTGGCACCTTCTATTGATGAAAAATGAAAACAACTATGAAATAATTTCCTTAAAAGCAGACGGTACAGACGGATTGGAATTGAGATCGTTAACCAGAATTGAAAGATTTTTATGAATGTTATACGCCTCTAAAAAAGTCTAATTTTCCGATGGAAGAGGATTTTTTGGATAATATTGGCTGCAGAAAAATGTGATTGGTTTTACCTATAATGTTGGGCAACAAAAGATTTACGTGTTTCTTTTTTCCTAACATGTGCTTCATGTTCCACAGCGCGAAATTTAAAGACTCTCACTTTGTTGAATGTAAATTAAATCCCTCTGGCAAGGAATCCTGTATTTACCGCAGCAGTTCATATCCGGGATGAAATCCTTAAATATGGAAATGCAAATTTATTGACGGAAGATAAAAAGACCCGAAAGTTGAATTTCTGTAAAATACGTGCAATTTTATAGTTACTCGATGAAAAAAAAAGGCATGACAACAGAATTCTTATAGTATCCTAAAACGAGAGGGTGCTTTTTGGTGTGCTGAGATAAGAATTTTTTAACCGCTTGGTCAACAATGTTAGGTGAAAAGCCTCAGTCGATAGCAACTGCTTTTAAATAATTTAGTTCTTAATCAAAAGCCGATTTGGAGGAGCAAACTTGAAGGGCACGGAAAAAGAAGTAATAAAATGAAGCAAACTTCTTCTTAGTCGAATGATATGATTTGAAGTGGCAAACAGATGACGGTAAACAGTAGTACTGAAATTGGATATGCTGCGTGTGACCTGGACATCGAGGAACGGAAGACAGTTGAATGTCTCGAGTTCCAAAGTGAATTGAATAACTGGATCAGTGGAATTCGTTATTGAAAGAACTTTATTTAAATCATCTTTATTGCTGTCAAACAGGGTAAAGAATTGTCAGTATAGTAGAGCCACACAAGGAAGCTTAAAGTTTCGAATAATTTTGATTCATAACGGTGCACGTCGTTATCAGCAAGGCAGATTAAGAGGCCTTCCCGTGACTAATCCCTCACTTTAGCTGTAATATTTATTTTGGAAAACAAAATGTGTTGCTTCAGACAGAGTTGAGCAGGTAAATTACCTCATCAATTTTGATTCAGGAGAGTACTCCTAAATTGCTCCCCTTTAATGTTTTAAGCAATTACAACAAGTCTATTTGAGCATTAAACTATGAATAATTAATTCATATTTCCATAAGTTTTTAAAAATTGTAAAAAAATTAAGTTTTTTTAACATATTTTGTTAAAGAAATCTTTAACTAGTTCATAATGCTTAATATCTTTTCAAAAACGTTTAACAAAGTTGCTAACTGTTTTCTTAATTTAAATTTGCAAAAGTTTCTTTTAAACTTTACAGGACAGTAAAATCTTTATAGTAAAAATTTTTTTGGTAAACTTAAATTTTCATTCTTATGCAGCTTAAGCCCTATTTTTAGTCAATTTTATTCCAGTTTATTTCTATTTAAAATGCTGTTTAATTATTACTTAAGATAACAGCTTTCAGCGCATCTTTTCTGAAGTAGGACTTCTACTTAGAGATTATTACTGTTCGGGAGACAGGTTTTTAGTTTTTTCTTATAAAAAAACTTACTGTATTGTAAGTTAGTTTTCTCTTTACTTCGGCTCGTTTAACTAACATTAAGGAAAAATTTGTTATTGTTATTACTATTTTTATTGTTATTGTTATTATTTAAATTTTTGTTTTTGCCTTCAAATAGTCAAGAAGAACTAATCATTTATTTAGTACTCCTTAACTGTTCATGTGTTATGTTTTAAATAATGACCCCTGACGAGTCTATTCGATGCATTAAACTATGTATGATTCATCTGCAGATTTAAATTGCATATTCGCATAATATTTAAAAATTTAATTTAACTTGCGTTTTCCATGTCTCGAAAGCGGGACTTAGGTTATATATTAGATTTCTATATAGCATTGTTCTAACATAGGTATTTTGACACGAAATCAGACTTTTTCTAAAATAACATACCAATTCTTTTCCGCATTTCGATTTTGCGACCCAAATTATGCCAAACTGCCAAGTTTTGTAAAAATCGCACGCGTAGTTTTTAAAACATTAGCTCTCAAAATTTTAGCTCCTCCAATTTAATTGAATTTGGTATATATTTATTAATATCTCTTTTTTATTAAACTTATTTGATTCTTCCTTTCACATTTCGAAATTTACGTTCATTCCAAATTCGCCCATTTTTTATGGAAAATTTGTATTTTTAAATAATTTTTATAAATTCTTAGAAAAACATTTTGAATTAAAAACTATAAAATTTTTACCATCACCTTAAAGTAGATGCATTTCTAAGCGTATCTGTAAAAAATTAGAGTTTTTTAATCAAAATTTCATAACATATACGGGAATTTACATAATGGCGAGTTTTGAGATTTGACATATTTGTTATAAGCGATAATAGCGCCAAATTGGTTTACGCACTTTGTTAAAGTTATTTGAAAGTATGAACGATGACCTTTCTTTTCCGCTTGTATACAATGAAATAAAAGGAAAGCGAAATAGATTATCATAAATGAAGAAGTTCGTCAAGTGAATTATTCCTGGCGCAAACTGAAAAAATGAGCCAAGATAAATTTTTAAACTTTTTCATAAATTTCTCACTAAAATTACAAAATTTATATCTAGGTATAATTTGAGTCGTAGAATCGAAATATAGAAAAAAATTGGCATGCCATTTCAGAAAAAGTCCGATTTTGTGTCAAAATACTTATGTTAAAACAATGCCATATATAAATCTAATGTATATATTAAGTCTTTCGAAATATGGAAAACGCAAGTTAAGTTTCCACAATCGGTCCAGTAGAATAGAAAATACAGAACTTTTTTTTTTTGCAATGTGTACCTCACATTTTTGGAAGACATCTTAACACATCTTAAGACAGTGGATGATAGAGAGAAGCGAGCCGCGCGGATTAGTTCGAAGCAAGAAAGACAGAAAGCTGTGTCGCATTCAGAAGACAGTTTGGGAAATAGTCATATATATATATATATATATATTAATAAATAATCAAATGTAAGGAAGAACCATTAAGAACCCTGCGCCTAGGCTGCAATGATTTAATTAAACATAACTATAATAAAAGGGGACTACTACTATTAAAATTGTTATATTTCAAATTAAATTAAGGAAGCTATTAAAGTTAAAGAATTGCAATTTGAATTCTAAATAAATTCAATTTACAAGTTCGTAATTTTAAGTAATTAAGTTTTTTTTTTTAAAGTTTTAGATAAATTTTACAAGTGTTAAATATTAAAAGTTAAATCGGCATGGAAAAACGGCTTTACTAGCAATGGCCAATCTAATAAAGCTGTTTTACTCGACAGCCAGCCTATAAAACAATTGTCTGTAAATTAAAAACCGAAAATTTGATTAGCAATGTTTCATGTCTGTAACTGATTTACGCTATTTTATTTTTTCTATATTTTCAGCATGTAAGGTTAATAATATTTATTAGTATTACGTATATTTATGTCACTTTTGCAAACATATACAATGTGGTTATTTAAATATTCTCATATTCTCTTAATTTCAGTGGACAAGGGATGTTGCTACCGCACTTTCTGTACTGGAGGTAAAAATGAAGACGATCCGGACAACCCATTGGATAATAAGGAACACAGCTTAATGGTATTTTTCAGAGATCACATGGGAGTGTTTCTGGGAAAAACATGGGTCAAAGTTATGGTCCTCGTCTGCTTCATGTGCTACCTAGCTGTTGGAATTTGGGGATGTCTGCAAGTACGTGAAGGATTGGAACGCCACAAGTTATCTCGAAGTGATTCATATTCCGTTACTTTTTATGAAAGAGAAGATATGTACTTCCGAAAATATGCTTACAGGATACAGGTAGTAGTCAACGCAACTCTGGATTACTCCGATCCAAAAGTTCAACAACAGATAGAAAGTATGCTTCAGAAATTTGAAGCCAGTCCTTATGTCTCCGGACCGGATTTGACTGAATCCTGGTTAAGAGCTTTCAACAGATTCGTAGCTGATAGTCGAACTGCATTTTTATTACAGTCATTCAACAAGACAGATCCAACAGATTTCTTGAAAATTCTTGATGTCTTTTTCACTTATCCTCTGTCTCATATGTTCATACAGGATGTTCTGTTTAATGAAGACAAGACAGCAATAATAGGCACTCGCTACGTAATCCAAGCCTATAATATAGTAGATGCAAATAAGGAGAAAGATATGGTACTTGAGCTCCGTAAAATTGCAGACAGTCAGCCATTTCCCGTGACCGTCTTTCAGCAGTATTTTATATATTTCGATCAATTTATTTTAGTCAGAGATACCTCCATACAGTCCATCTGCGTTGCTGTTGCTGTAATGATAGGGATCTCGCTGGTTTTTATTCCAAGTTTCCATTGCGCTGTGTTTGTTGCTTTCTCTATTATCTCAATAGAAGTTGGTGTAATCGGATACATGACTTTGTGGGGTGTTAATTTAGATTCCATATCTATGATAAATCTTATAATGTGCATCGGATTCTCCGTAGATTATTCCGCACATATATCTTACGCTTACTTTTCTGCTGACAAGCAAACTCCAGATGATGGCATCAGAGCTGCCCTTCATTCATTGGGTGTTCCAATTTTTCAAGGAAGCGTATCCACTATATTAGGTGTCATTGCATTAATATTTGCTCCATCTTATATTTTCTTGACGTTCTTTAAGACAGTGTTTCTCGTAATTCTGTTCGGTGCTTTGCATGGTATTTTATTGCTTCCAGTTCTACTATCCTTGTCCGATTCATGTTTCAACTCGAAGTTGTGCTCGTTCTGTCGTCGCTTCAAATCAAGCTGTACTTGTTCCCCCATGCAATCTCCAGAGAAACCACCTCTTGCAATACTCGAAGTACCAGAAATTGCTTCTTATGGTGTTTCCCAACCTCCACGCCTTGTAGGCACGACGGGAAGTGTTCCGTTTGTGCCTCCGCTAATAAAATCTGGTGAGCCCGACGAGAACAGCAGTAAAGGCTCCAAAAATGGAGACATGTGGCCTGCTGAGAATGGAGATAAAGATCTTGGCCTTGGAACCAGTGGTGAGAGTAGTGATGGTAGTTGGAAATGCCCCCACGAAGATCGAGAAAGATCATCTTTGCCACCCACTCATCAGATAGCAGCGGCATTAGCGTATCCTTGTGAATATATTCACAGACCAGAGGAACACGATAATCTTGCTTATGTGCCAGACGAAGATGTGCATCCACCTCATGTGCACAGTTACCGTGCTCCAGAGAGGCAACAGACCAGATCGAGAAGCTCATCGTGTTCCTATCCTCGAGATCGCATGAGAAGCTATATCGATGATCTAGCCATGAGAAGAGAAATGCCGTGCCGGGCACATGACCATCCCATAACTGTAGGACCAACAAGAGGCAACGGTTATTTTTTCCAAGGCCCTCCTAGACGCCCAGTTAGCGGCGGCCATATTTCCAGGATAAATGGAGAATGGGCCAATTGCCCTCCAGGTTCACGAGATAGGCCGCGGCGATCGCGAGAGAGGACAACCAGACGAGAGAATGAGCCAGAACGAGTTTTTACTGTCAGATTATGACAATCGGAGGAAATAGATCGATTTTCCACTTTGACAAGCCACCGCTGAGACTATCTCAGAGGAATCGTATTTCTGTTTTGACAAACCAAATCTTTATTCGGTGCCAACACTTTGACAAGGGCAGGAGCTCAATATTGAGACACTGGTCATTGTGAAAAATCATTACAAGTATACTTGAACGGGTTAGATGTATCTAAAGACAGTTTGTCTTGCATAAGATACTGCAAACATATTTTAATTTGCAGAGTGTAGACCGTCATGTTTCAGCCCAAATATAGTCTACCTCGATCACTGAGGACTGCTCAAATACTTCAGTTTAGAAGGAACTATGCAGAAACATAGAATGGTTGATACAAATGGAAAGGTCCGCTAAACTTTTAGTGACAATCTGAAATATTTGTGGAAGTGTTACGATACTCTAAACTAGCATATAATATATATAAAAACACTACTACATTATTGAATTAAATTTATTTATATAGGCTCTCATTCTGAATATGAATGCAACTTTAGTTTTAGAACGTCCAAAAAAAAAGTTAATGTAAGCAAGCACTGATGAAATTTGAAATTGAAAAGAATTCAACCATAATAAATTTTTCCTTACTTTAGTTCAGATATTATAAATTTGTTGATCCACATTCTTTACTGGATACTAATTTATAGTTTGTGTAATGAAATAGCGTTAAATAATCTTCACAATGTGAAATGCTTAAATTTTGTGCAAAAGATGGAAAGCTTTAGTACATATTTCACTTCGTGTAGAGGAATTTAAAGTGTGCATTCACTTGTATATACAGCATCCTTACACACCGGACTTCAACTCATTCTATATAATTTCATGTTTAAAAAAATCATTCTAAAAACATTTTATTTTAAAAATTGAATAAATTATACAATTGTGGGATCGAATGGTTCTTGATCTGTGGAAGAGCATAGGTGAGGGAGGGTGAAAATTTGTTTATATATCACTTTGTGTATAGTTTTAAGTTAGTAATAAAATAACATTTTATTATTTCTCTGTTCATGAGTTTTATTTCATATGTTGTGAGTACATGTACACAGAAATAATACTGGTCGGCAAAGATTTCTTTACAGAAGAAGTCATTCATAGAATTCTATATTTGTTAAAGGATTTCTATATTATACATCAGACTGGCTTATATTTGTCAACTCCGATATATGTCATCTGCAGCCTTTCTGGCTTATATTATTTTACCCGTGATCTTAATTTATCAAAAAGTATGGGTAAGTTGTCAAAACTAAATTGACGGAATTTCTCGGAAAAAGGTACAAAGGTGTGCCTTTGTCAGATGCAGCAAACCTTAACTTTTAGACACTTAATTTTCTAAAAAAAGGGTGTTTTCTGTAAACCACAGTTAGGTACACCTATTCCTTGACATTTTGGGGCAGCAACACAATTTTGAAGACGATAAATTATTGATGAAATCCTCTGAAGCAATATTAAAAGTGTTCTGCTTTATATAAGAGAAATGACCATTTGTCAATGTCAGTTGCTTATGCTGCATACATCAAAGAGTCAAATGAAAAAATTACACATTTTCTGAGCTGTGTATGTTGCGTTAAACTTCCTTGGCGTGGCTAGAGAGATCCAAAGATTATAATTATGCTACTTTTTGCAAGAGAGCAGAGACAAAGAAACACGTTGTCGAGCGGTAAAAGCAGCTGAACACTGGTAAGTCGGTCCGGGCTTCGTGGTTGTTTTCGTGGTTTCCTTATGTGCAACATGGATAGGAGCCAATTTTCCTTAAGAAATCTTCCAAGGGCATCCCTCTGTCTCCGTGTAGTGCCAAATGGCAGAGCACGTAATAAATAAATAAAGAAGTAAAGAAACACGTTATACCAAAACATTCTGACTCCAAAGTGAGACAATGAGACATACAGATGTTATTATTCTTAACATCAGGCATTAAAAGTACAGTTTCTATTATCTTAATATATGTCATAGAAACGTATACTGATGAACATTTTTAATCGTGAAGGTTATAAACAAAAAAGCATTTTTTCCGTTTCCATAAAAAATATTCTCCAAATCAGCGAAACCAAAATAATGAAGAGCATATTTTGTTGGCCATCAGACATTTAATATAAAATTGAATCTGTTAAAACCATATAAGTCCTTCTAAAATGTGAAGATTAACTTTTTAAGTTACCATAATGAATCTTTATGAAACTGTAAAACACTAAAGTGCTTTACAGTTTCATAAAAACTCATTGTGGTAACTTACTGAAACTGTAAAACACTATCGCTTAACATTTGTGGATTTCAAGCTTACCAGAGGTAGAGTAACCTAAAAAAAAGAAATGTCCTTTTATTCTAAGAGAAAATTGTTATTAATTGTTATGGCTTATATATGTAAATCTGTAGAGACATTAGGTATTTTTTTAAAAGCACGAGAGATGAAAAAAGAGCAATGCCCTCGCCGGGACTCGAACCACGGACCTCTCGAATACGCGCCGAGTGTGCTAACCACTACACCACGAAGGCTTGCTAAGAAGGAGGGAGAAATAAAATAGGAGTATTTTTCGCAAAGTGTACAAACGCTATGCTCAACAGGAAAACTTCGTGATCGAATTTGAAATCAGAACAAAAAAATGTTATAAATTTTAATATAACTCGCTTGTTAAACTTTCCTTCAAAATGGCCTAATTATTAAATTTGCTACAAAAATTTTTAATCCGTTTTGCTGAAAGCCTATTAATATTCCGAACAAAATACAAGATGTATACAATATATACGAAATGTTACATATATTGTAAACAAGATATATACAATATATATAGCATTTCGAAGAAAATACTAGATATAAAATACAAAATTTTCATTCTGGCATTCATTTGTGTCAACTATCGTTCATTTAATAATCCTTCATCAGTTATCTGGAAAATAATTATAATATTTATTGCATAATTTGTGCATTTAACTGCCAACTCTGCTGAATGATTAAAGAGCAATCGTAATTTCTTCAAAACTTCTCGAACAATGAAAAAAGTGAGTTTACACTCATTGGGCCACAATAGAAAATCAAAGTTGAGTAATTAAATACGTATTTGCCGAGTCAGATTATTTGGACTACTCAGATACATATTTTCAAGTGAAGTATATGATCAGTTAAAATATATTTAATTCCTTAAAATGCATAAAACAAACCTCTTTAAATTACAAGATTTTCGGTAACTGAACTAAAATTTAAAAATATTTCTTTTTAGCTATCATAACTTTCTTGGTCATATGAAGTTAAAAAAATGGCGCTGCTGCTAACAGTGGCAGAATTTAAACGAAATGAATGGAATCATTCTTATATGTGCTATTTCAATATTATCATTTTCCTCATTACGTGAAATTCTCTTAATTTCTTGATACAATTCGCGTATGAGAGCCACACGATTTTATTTTTAGTTAAAAAGTATTAAGAATATTATAATAGCTATATATATATATATACTTTTTTATACCTTTTAGTGTATTCGATGCGGAAAATCAATAAAGGAAGAAAATCACTGTCACTGAATGTAGAAGAATTAATTCTATTTAAGCTGAAGAAATATTATATTCAGTTCATTTGCATTTCTATTTGGTTTGGAAATCTGATCTAATCATTAACTAAAATCGTTGGTTAACAGTTTTTGATTTTGAAATCAAATTGAAAAATTGAATTCAAATTTTTTGATTTAAAGATCCGTCATTATTAGCAGGTGCATATTAGTTGAAAAATAGAATATTTTAAAACAGAAAAAGCACCAAAATATGGCTATTGTTTTAGAAATTCAGAAAGAAAAACCTTCATTTGGGAGACTACTTTTCAGTTATTCGACTGTATTAAGATTAAAAATCTGCGATGATTACTTTGATCTTCGAATAAGAATTAAAGGGGGAGATTCAGATATAAATAAAAAAATACTTATATCGCATTTTGAAAAGCACACCTGTATAATATTTTATTGCGGTTACAAATTTGTATGTGTGAAAAATTTCTAGAAAATCTGATCAACAGAAGGAAATAAAATGTTAATTTCAATATTGGACTCAAACAAATATATACGTATGAAACTTTAAATAAAAAAGGGTAAAAATCCAAAACTAAGCGGCATTTGTTTATTCGGAAAAACATTTTCAAAGCTAAATCTGGTAAAACATTACTAAAGATTAGCACTGACAGATAAACATTTGCAAATGGCTCTGTGACAGAACTTGGATACTACCGTTACTGCTCCAGAAACACTTTCTAGAGCAGTGGTTCTCAAACTGTTTTGCCCCATGTACTCCTTTCACCAATCATAGTTCACGTCCTCTTTTCCAAAACTCGAAAAAAATATATACATACCTTTATTTAGATTTACATAACTTTTAACGTATTTAATAAATTAAACAGCAAAAAGGATTCGGAATATTCATGAATACGAAAACTTGAATAAAAGTAGTCTTTTTTTTATTCTCATAAACTACAACTACATACTTAATAGCTAAATAAAACGTTGACCGCATTCTAGAATATTATCTATTGTTAATACTCTTTGTATAAAATTTTATGTGAGGCGATGAGAGAAAAGGCACCTTCCCAATATAAAATGAAGTCCTCGGGCATGGAAAATCAAAAGAAAAATTAATATTTTGATAATATTAAGATACGCTGGTGAAGATACAAAAAAATATGCACTAAAAAGTCACTGAACATAGCGAGGCTGAGTAATATAGGTGCAGAACAAAGTGAACAAATTAGTACAGATTTAATTGTAGAGAGGTATTTGTTATAGAATTGAATACAGAAAGGTACTTGTTATACAAAAACATTGTTTTAAAGGAGACAACTATTTCGTAATCTAGATTGTCCGCAAAATTTAGTAGATTGTGTACCCTTGCTTTATCTGTGATAGGAATATGCATTTTCAAACTTTATTGTTTTGGAGAGAGAGAGAAAAATCAATTAGTAAATTCATATTTCAAATAATTGCACTTACTACAACTATATTTTGAATTTTGGCCATAAAAGACGTGCGGAAAGGTTTTAAAACTTTTAAAGTGCCTTTAGATAGTAACTTAACGCTTTAAAAGTCTTAAAGTATCTAATACCGAACTCATACAAGAAGTTTGCCAAGCCTTCTATTAAGTTAATAAAGAAAACATAACGTGCAGATCAAGTCGTCATATTATCTAATGAAAAAAAGGACCACATTCAATTAGAAACATCGTTCTGATTCGTTCCATTAGTGCATCCAAGTCCTTCGGCACAATACCCGATTCGGGCTGGTAATTCCGTGCAGCAGCAGACGCTAACTTTTTCAGTTTTGTTTTATTTCTCCCTCTCTTGAAGGAAATGAGTACCGATTCCTTCTCGCAAAAGGGGTCAGCTACTCGGTTCATCAAACTTTTCTAGCTGCAGGCAGAAGGAAATACTCTTAACAGCTGCGCGCGAATGCAACTTATGTGCCCCAATGACCGAGAGGGATAGTGAATTGCTTGCGCCTTTCAGCTTATTGACGCAACAACCATTTTTTGCAGTCTCCGGTGTTTGCTCCGGGCCTTCCGCAGCTGATTGTACTGCAGTCCAATAAACTATAATTGCATCATTTGAAGTCTTCCACCTTTTGGTGATTTATATAACTTTTCATTTTCACTGCCTGTTGGGAAGTGAAATAATTGCAAGCAAAGAAAACATCTTTCTGACTAATGTAGGCAAGTGAAATATATAACCGTGCAATGTTTTTGTTGCGCTTTAAGGTAAAGCGCCTTTTCACACATGTCGAAAATTTCGTGAAACATCCTGCAACTATTCGGCTATGTTTGGCAAAAAAAATTGCGCGCTTTGTGTCTGTGCTGCATTTATTTCAAACATTTTTATTATTATCATGCTGTAATTAGGCTAAATATCGATAATATCAAAGTGTCACCTAAAGCTAAACATAATTACTTGAGTTTTCAAGAAACATTACAAAAATTTTGTCCGTAATGAAACGACTCGCTCAGAACGTTTCAGAATTTCTATAGATTTCATACACGTTATAATGTTATACTGAAAGTCAAGCGAAAAGTCTCATTTTTTATGATAAATCGAAAGCTAAAAGTAGTTAATATTAAAGTAAACGCCATAATCAGCAACACAACTAGGGATGATGCGATAGATATTTAATACAGATTGTGAAGGAAGGGGAAGTTGGTTCTTTTAGATTTTCTTTTAAAAATGCAATTTCTATTTCGATTTTTTATTTCTTATTTGCTAAGAAAAGCGAAAACATTATAACTGCTTTATAGGCTGTAGTATGCGTAAGTATACTACAGTCTATAAAGCAGTTATATATAGTATGCGTACACTGGGTTGTCATTAATTAAGGAAAAATTACAAAAGTGACGAGTACTCAAAAACTTACATGTAGAATTTAATGAATCTGATCCACATTATACGACACATAGTAAGCTATAAAATAACATGAAAAGAAATTACGCATTTATGGTATTATAGAAATTATCATACGTAAAAAATGAACAAATCCGATGTGTCAGTTTGGCCTAGGATAATTATCTCTAGCACGAAGTATGATTCTAGAAGCAATAGAGCACATACGGCGACGTATGATGTTGTCAGTTATGCGGTCTATCAGTTTAGTAGGAAGTGAGAGCCATTGCCCTCGCAAAGCAGTTGCAAGCGTGGCAAGAGCCTGAAAAGGAGAATTGTGAGCAGCTACACGTCTTCCTAAAGAGTCTCAAACATGCTCCAGAAAATTTAGGTCCAGTGATAGAACTGACGACTCCATGCGCTGGATTGTTTGCTGCTGAAGATAATCGTCCACGATCTGAAACCTATGCTGTCTAGCGTTGTCGTTCTCTAGCATGAAATCATCACCTATTGCCCCGGCATAAGGGTGCACATAAGCAACAAGGATGCCATCTCTATAGGCCTGAGCATTCACGGTTCCATGTGAAAAGACATAGAGGTCTGTGCGTCCACCCAAAGAGATACCGCCCCATACACAGACACTACTTCCTCCGTATGCATCACTTTCACGGATGTTTAATGGATGATAATGGGATCCAGGCTATCTCCTAATAAAATAACGCTTACTGTCCCTTTGGAAGCTAAACCTGGACCCATCCGTAAAGAGAACAGTCCTCCACTGATTAGCTGTCCAGTGGTTATATTGACGCGTCCACCTCAAACGTTCCCGGCTATAGCGTTACGATAAGCGGCACGCAAATGGCTGGTCGTCTCGCGTACAGACCTCTTTCGTGAAACATTCTAATCACGGTTGACGCTGACATGAAACTTATGGTAGCGGATGCAAAGGAGGATCTGAGTCGAACTGCGGTACTATTCCTTCGTGAGCCTAACAGCAAATATCTGTCATAGATACTAGACGGGTTGGTTGACCGTCCTTGACTGAACCTCCTAGATACCGAATCTGTGGCTAAAATTTGTTGCTACAGAGGGATTCACATTTGGCCATCTGCCCACTTTGTGCTGCCTCTGGTCTCCCAATAGCTCTCCATCGCAGGTTTTGGGAAAAAAGATGCCTGGAATTAGTTGGTACAAATTGGCTGTCCCATATTTCTTACCTCAGCATCACAGCGAAGTTTGCAGGCTTGTTCTCAAACATGCAATTTAATGCTCCTCTCAGATGACATGTGCCGAATGCAATGCCGCTGATTTGCATCCTGATGGTTTATTAGGCAACTTTTATTTGACAGCATATTAAAATTTTATACGGATCGGCTTACTTTTGAAAGAGTTATCGCTATTTTTGTGATTTTTCCTTAAATTTTAGAAACCAATGCATATTAGGGTGGAGTGAAAAAAAGGGCAAAAAAATTTGTTTTCCAAATTTTATTATTTCCTGACCCAACAAATGGTTCTGTTTGATGGAAAAAACGCAGTAAAAAATTGCAGCTAAATCTCTCGTCATCTTCATGTTCCACATGAGGCAAATAAAAAAAATCAGTGTTAATATTAATGAAAACATCAAACTATTTTTAACAATATTTTTAATGATCTTTTACAACAATTTTGTTTCCTGACCGAACACATGATTGTAGTTGGTAAAACAAGTGCAATTAAAAAGGTTTCAGCTTAATCCCTCGTCATCTTCAGGTTCCACAAGAGAACCGAAGAAACTCATCTTAGTGGCGAACTTCGTTCCGGGACTTGATTCGACTGCATATGAATCCATCCCTGGCTTCTGCACATGTTGCCAATGACGCTCCTGTCACCAGTCTCACATGCTCCTTTACTACCTCAGAATGCCAAGGGAGCTTTCCTATTTCAAATTGAGAACCGCCTCTAATCAATCTTATGTTTTCGTCGTTGAGCGTTAAGGTAGCCGGTGATTCCAAAGGATTGTCCGAGGAAATCATCTCAAAATACACTTAGTTTTTGTTGCTTTCAGAATTCTTCTCAGGCCAAGTTCACGAGTATGTGTTCGTTCATTTTACAGCATCGCCAACAGGACGTTTTCAGAAAGAGCAAAGCAACAGTTCCCCTGAATAATTTTGTGAACGATTTCCTTACAATTTTCTGGCGAGAATGAACTTTTCTTGATCATTCCATGAACTTGACGTGCTCTAAGTGTTGCTCTCGGGATTTTCTTTATTTCAAACCAGGATGGCACATAAACGTTTATAATATATTCGGTTAGTAGCTTCAAATCATCTGTTGGTTCGGCGGCTGATACATAAAGGCGAAGAATTCTGTTGGTTGTGTTGAGCCATCTTGAATGGGTATCTTCGCAAAACTCCTGTTTGCTAGGTCTGAAGCACTTCCCCGAGAATATGTCTTAGAAATATAAAGGAAGTATTTTTGGTCAGTACTGAGGTCTTTTTTGTCAGTTTCGGACAGATCAGCTGGAACGGGGACATAACCTGTCACGGGAAGTGGTTCACATGTTTTCAGGGATTTTCCTATTATTCTAGGAAACTATATTGGCCCAGATGTATTTCCATCAATTTTCTAGAAAAGATAACGAAGAAGCAATTGAACTGTATGCAACAAGCATACAAATCAATGGAGTTTATGACCAACAAAGATCTCAAGCTGTCTAATTACGCAATTTTCTTCCCAGTGTTGACGCTGGTTCCATCACACCCGAAGCAACCAGTTTGAAAAGATTAATCTTTTTCTGTGTAGCAGTGTTGATGATGCTTTGTATAATATCTGCACTGGACGAAGAATCTGAAGTTACATGTCCTATATAAACAGAACTAGTTCCTAACAAGAGAACAATACGGTTTTCCTCAGCTAAAGTCCCGTAAAAAGAATTTCCCTTCTCCTCATACACTATAGTTTTGTCCTAACTTCCATCAGAGTAGATGCCATACAAAGAGTGTACTGTTGGTGTAGCGTTTGACTGAAGCTTACGAATTTCTCTCCGCAGCTTACTCCTGTCATTAGCTAGAGTATTTACAATTCCCAGCGAAACTTACCGAGGTAACTTAACTAAGGTATGGAGCTTTTCTTTATTGGAGTTCCGGAAACATTACAAAAAACTGCACTTCTAATTGACGTCATCTTAGTCCAACATAAACAATGGCTGATTTAACAGGATTGTCAAAACACAACGAACAAACAACTAATTGACAATAAAATGTCGTTGAAAGATCACGGAAGCCACATGATTGCTTACCCCAAACTAGAACCAACAGTCAGAACGGTGTTTTTGCTAAAGCAATTCATGAAAAAAGCATAAAACCGTTAAAAAAGTTAGTACAAATATTCACTTGATGTCTGAAACCTCAAGATGTCAATATTTTGGGCTGAAATTTGAAAACAATTTGTTCCAGCTCATTTGGAACCATATAATGACTGCAATGTGAATTTCAAAACAAAGCTTTTTTGCTCCACCCTAGTGTCCGTCTTCAAACGATTAATATAGGAGGACAAGGACATGCACTGACAACATTTTAATGGCTCAATATACACAATACGCAGAGTTTAGTTAAAAAAAAGTATTTCTCTTCAAATGCAGAATTTGGGAGTGCTGAAAGTGCAGTGTCATAGAGAAAGCCTTACAAATCAGATTGCGTTCTAAAGCCCTGAATGCCCACTTTCTTCGCCACTTTTTAAAGAAAAACATGACTACAGGGGATTAATGGATGATTTTAACGCCCCTTAATAATCTAAATCCCAAATCCCGAACTATGTGGGCTTAGGCAGTAAGGCCTTGTCTATAGCTATGTGAAAAATGAAAGCTTCCTAATTTTCAGAAACTAAAATTTGCTCCGAAAATTTAGTTTTACTATCGCGAAACAAGCCTGGGCAAAATTTCGCAATCTTTTTAGAGTGAAGTTTTATTAAAGCTAACTGATACAGAGAAGTCCAAAGTTTATTCTTATACATATTTGCGTACTGATTGCAAATGTACTACATTGAATAAGAACAACTAAAGAGTGTTTTTATGTTATAATTAATTATAACACTTCTTCTTGAATATTGAAAATTGGGTTTTGCTGTAGATCTTCGGAACTATCAGATATTTTTTATATCCAAATTTCATTCTTCAATTCACAATTAAAGTACAGCGTAGACCGAAAACTTTATTACCCTCTCCCCATATTCTGTACAAAGATGTACATTTAATATCTATATAGTTCTTCAAGTGACTCATAACATTATGCTTTAACTTATAGTATATTAATGTTAATGCATCATTGTCACGGGCGCAAAATTCTAAAGAAAGTTTTATGAAGCACAGATCTTTACGACTATTATCTATGCCTCCCTAACAACTTCTTTCAACTCTTTAGTTGTATGGTATCTTTAACGAGATAAAAGCTTTTTATTAATGCCCCATGTAATTTTCACACGACAAGAAATCGGGACTTCTGGTAGGTTAATCGGTGCTAGCACATATGCTTATCCACTTATCGGGAACCATGTGATTTACGAATTCTCTGACGCTGTTATCACAGTGGACGAGAGTTCCATTCTGTTTCATTAAATACTCGACTAGAAGAATCTAGGAACAAACCAGTCCCTCAGTATAGTAAGACATTGATTGACTGAGTTAGCCAAAAGAAATAGAGATCTAGGCAGGTATATAGGCAAGCTATTAATTAATGCCTGTCATTTGAAATAAAATTTAGGCAAGAAATACATATCTGTGCAAAAAGCATGGGGTGTAACAAAGCTTCCCAACAGACTTGATTACCGCCTACGGTCCAGTATTTAGGAGCCTCAGAATTATCTTATAACTCTTCAAAACTTCGTTTTTTTGTCATAGAAACAAACAAAAAGGAGATGAATATTCGAGGGAATATGAATATGGATCCCGAAAAATTCGTTTAATTTTTTCCTCACGGATGTAAAGATTTGAAACTGACCAAGCAAATTTTTATAATGAGAGGAAACTTTTTCCGAAACAAGCGACTATATTTCCTTCCTATTTTCGTTCTTGTTAAGAAACATTGTTCCAATTTAGTAGTTCTATCTAGTAGCTAACTGACTCGAGAATAAATTTTAAAGAAACTAATCCTCTTGCAGAAATAAAATTTATCTCTTATCAAATAACCATTTCATAGAAATTTTATCGCCCTATTCAAGTAATAAATTAGAGTTTTCCAAAATTTTGTTGCTTAACAATCAATATACATATAACTGTAACAGAAAAGGTAATTCTCAGAAGAAAATAATATAATAATGAAATAGTGGCTCACATCTGTTTTCAGATATTTGCGTTTTTGAAATTATTTGTAAAAAGCATCTAGTCGATATTAAAGAAACGAAATTAGCTTTCCCCCCCCCTGTGTATTTGGATATAATCTCAAAATCAGGCCAATATTTCGAGCTAATACCAAGGAATCGGAGATTTTCCAGCGAAAAATCAAGCAAAATGCAAGGCTTATGGCAAAGTTTGCAGCAGAATTCGAAGAATGATTTGCAATGAAAATCTATCTTAAAATTACGAGTAGTCAAGACATATGAATACAATAGTTCAGTAACAAAACGACATTTTCAAAATCCATGTTAAACAAAGATTTACCACAGTGGTATAATGTAATATTTTCAGTAATAAAATTTAATATATTTGGATCTGAATTATTATATGGCGAAAGCCAAACGAAGAACTGAACTCGAGAAACTTGGTATCTACTGTAAGCACAAAATAATATTTAATTTTAGCTGCACAGATATTGGTTATGCATTTTGTTTCAATCAAACAGAAAATAATGTTTGTTTAATTTTAATACAGGGGAAGTATACTGAAACATGTATAACTTATTTTAATGCACAACTAAAATAGAACTGTTTTGTTTGTATGACATAAAAATTAAAAAATTGCTAATTAAAAAAAACAACTGGTTTATTTTTATGTAAATAAAGATAAGTTTAACTGTTTTACTTTTAACTAGCGGGGATTGTTGTTGTGTATTTAAGTTGTGTTGACTAAGTTGTGCATTTAAAGAAAGAATAAATTTTACTTTATATTTTGTTTTACAGGAATGAAATGTTACGGAATTTAACTATATAATTGATAAACAAAATAAATAAATAAATAAATAAACTTCTCTCTATACTGCAACAATAATAAAGAGACAAAAGGAAAAGCAATACATCATTTCTTTATTTCCTTGGACAATACAAATTTCAAAAGACATTTAAGTGTGATGATTTTCTAAAAGCAAACATAAAAAGGAAAAGAAAAGGAAATAACATTTCATTCATTGTCTATACAAAATCAATTTTCGCAGTAGTTAGCATCACTAAATACAAGCTGTAAGTTCCCCACCAGTCGAAACATAAACATGGAGTGTGATTTCTTCTTTTCATTTTTGCAAACATAATTTTCAAAAATTTGAAACTTCGACCGTGGTGGTATCTCAAACTTTAACTGGCATACTGTATATTAACACTAGAAACAATTCTCATTAAAAAAGGATTTAATTTTTTTTAACTGACATTGAAAATGCTTATGTAACTGGAGTCAACTGTGTGAATTTTGAGCTATAGCAGTTAAACATAACATTGTGCGTATCCTAATTAAGTGATATCGAAAAAAAAAAAAAATTGGAGTGAAGTTTAACGATTTCAAGAAACTCGTTGAGAGTTCGATCGATTTTAAGACGCGTAGCTCAAACGATATTTCTGGACTGCCTCTAAAACCACTCGGGCGTTTGAAAAGTTGAAGGCTTGATTGAATCGCATGTTGTCACTTCGTGAAATGGATTGATAGCCAAAATAACCACAGTAAACTTCAGTTACCACTATTTCACACTAGTCCAGACTTCCAAAATTAATGTTCTGTGAGACTAATTACGATTTTAATTGCCTTCGAGTCTGCCCGAGTGGTACACAGAGGCAAAACTCACGATTTTTAAGAAACGCGTCTAACTATCGATCGAATTATATAACAATTTACAACAAATTTAAAAGAGTCTCACAGAAGATGAATTATGGAAGCCATTTCAAAATAAAAACACAACGAAATTTTTATATCTTGAAGTTTAAAAGAAAATCATTAAAATTATTACTTAATAAAAAACCGACACATATTTCGTTTAGTTCTTTTTAAATTTAGCATACATCGAATAATTTATATTAAAAATAAATACAAATAGGCATCTAATTTCAGATATTCACCAAAATTTAACATTTCCATAGTTTGCTTCCTCATAAATCAATTGAGGGTATGATTTATATATTTTCTTATAAAGGCTTACTGAGATTATAATCTACAAAGCAAAAAAGAATAGAAGTTTCAATTACAGTTCAGTTAATAATTCAGAGGTTAAAGGAAAGATGAAAATAAATTAAATTTTTTAAAAACAAATTTTACATTAAAATATTCAAACACTAACTTAAAATTATTAATTATTCAATATTTTTAATAACTATTTTAAAAACTAATTTATAGGTAGATTATGTTCGAACGAATTGAGAACATCTGTCAGCATATTGCAATAAAAAATCATGCAATTTGGTAAGTTTAAAACCAATATTACAATATTTTTCTTTATCTCAAAAAAATCAAATTACATTCCAAGACTTATCGAAAAAGTCTAATTAGACTATTTAATAACAGAAACGTGAAGAAAAGTGGAATTTTAATTCAAATTAATCAAAGAACTTAGTGTAATTATTAAAATAATTTTATTTAATAAATTATATTATTTATTTTTAAAGAATAAATTAGATACGTAAATGTTATTTCAGGATTTTTAATAAAAAAAAAATTATCAAGTATAAAAAATATTCTAAAAATAGACAGGAAATTTAAACAAAGACAACTTACTTAATTTAGTCTAATTTGCTTAGTTTAGACAGTATTTACGAAACAAATTTTTAAATTAAATAACCATCTTATACGCATCAAATAAACAATGACAACACATGATGAATAAAACAATCCGTTAAGAAATTTTATTTTCTAATAAAAAATTTGCCTTAATTTTTTTTTTTTTTTAAATCGGAACATAATAACACCCATTCTAATTACTTTTTTAACTATAAAATCAGATTTTTTAGCTTCTAAACTTTGTTCTTACATTTGTGCAATTATCATACATAAAATATAAATTTTTAAATGCTTGATCCATTTTGCTTTATTTATAAGGGATTCTAAAAAAAATTTAGAAATTCTAATTAAACGGTGAAAAATTTTATAGCTATGGTGATATATTTTATTAATTGCTTATTACGCCTGTGAAATAATCTATGACAAAATTTAGCTAGTGACTGCAACTTCAATTGTGAATATATATCTCCTGATTATTTTAATGAAACGCAAACTGCAAACCTAATTCAAATTTTTCATTTAAAAAGTTGTAATAAAGGCCAGTTTCGAGGATTTAATTTTCCCTCCAATTTAATTAGTAAGTTCGCATTTATTCAACTTTCAAACTCATCAAAATGCATATAATTTAGAATATGAAAAACAAACTACATTTTATTTTTATTGATTTTACGACATTACTTAAATCTTAAAATCAATACAATACGGCGAAAATTGTCGTATATTTATTTAAACTTGGAGCATAAACTATGCTGAATATATCCTAGTTCTTCATTTACATTCGCTTCATCAGAAAACGATTTTCTGTTATTTTCACTTTATCATAAAAAATTACAGTATCGATTTCAATACGGCGATCGATAAGTATTTTTATATTAAAAAATAGGCAAGGATACATATATGTAAAATATTATACTGTTTCTCCGTTTTTATTTAGAATACTAGTTTAATGCTGACTCATAAATCTGAGAGATAAAAAATATTTTAATTTTTGAACATTATAAACTCTAATAATCACTTTCGTCTTGAAAAATCTCTATCAGATATAATAATGAAGACATTAAATTTCCTATTTCATCTTTTGCAACATTACAGATAAGGCTATGTTACTTACATATTAAGCTTTATGAAGCTGATTTTAAGCATGCGATATAGAAAACAGAAGAAACGTATTTTAGTAACATCTCAAGATAAAATTTAAATTGTAAAAGCATCTCATGACGCATCTTTAAACTATTTATTACTTCTCATTATTTCACATGAAATTAAGAAATGCTTATATGGCCCATAAGTTTTTAATGCAAAAACAGAAGATCATATTAGAAACTAGACAAGCGTATTAGAATGAAAATGAAAGACGCGTAAACAT
>KK112925.1:142726-161889 GCA_000611955.2 Stegodyphus mimosarum | reverse complement strand
TAGGAGGAAACTGACTATTTTGTTTGTATAATTATAATAATAATAAAAAATACTTAATTATTTTTAAGAATTACATTGACTAAAATTAAATTACAATTTACTTATAAAATAAATAAAAAAAAAATTAGACTAAAAATATTCCAAGAATCTAAAATTAATTTTTGAGTTAAAATTATAATACGTAATTTTGTGGAAAATATTAGGAAGCGATATATAACAATAAAAAGCATGCAATGTTGCTAAACAAAGAAATCTGAACTAGTTTATTATTATACTATATCTACAAGTTTGAACTTCTTATGCAAATCTTTCCTAAAATGTCCCAAACCAACTTTAGATTTTTAGAATATGCTAAGATGATTTTGACCAAATACAGAATTTCATGATGCTTACATATGAATATTAAAAAAATATAATTACAGCTCACCTCCCCTTTTAAGGTAAAGAAGTCAAGAAATGTAATGAGATATAATCGCAACTTAATGTTCTGATTTAAAGAAACCTTAATGTAAATTACAAAATTCCCAACCAGAAATATTTTGCTATGGACTGCTAAACTTATTTGTTTTACCATAAAAATCATTGGATAATCTTCAGCTTCAAAAACTGCAAATCTTTAAGCCAGTGGTTCTCAACTTTTTCACCACATCCATCCTTTTCATCATTGCTAGAGAATCATTCTATCCCTCTTCTTTACAAAACTTGAAAAATACATTTACATTTATTCCAGATTATTTTTGTTTTATAAATTAAATACGAAAAATGTATAGAAAATGGTGATAAATACCAAAACTTAAACAAAATAATTTTTCATATTCATAAACTAAAACTAAACACTTAACAGATAAATAGAAGGCTGACCCCATTTACCCTCTGACACTATGAGAGGGAGAATTTTCCTTTGGTTGAGAACCCCTGCTTTAAACTGTTTGGGGTTAAAAAAAAAAAATCCAGGCAATCTAACTTGGAACTAGAGCTGTAGCCTGTAAAAACCCACCTTATTCCCCTATGTTTGGGGCCCTCAAAGTGTTAGATATCGACCCTCGGATGTTTTGTAAATTTATAATGTTTTTGAAGGCAAAATTTGACAACTAGAAAAGTTATTCTTTATATAACATTACCGTCATCTGGCTAAACTAAGCCTTGAGTACAAGGTGACTAATAATTACTGTTTATAGTCCCTATCATAAACCTTCCCAATTAGGAAACTGATATATCATTGCAGCAACATATGTAAAAAAATTTAAAATAAATAAGTAACTATATATATTTATTTTATGTTTTTGTTATAGATATAAATTAAATAAATTCATACATATATAATAAAGTTAAATTATTAATGATATCAATCAACTAAATAAAAATAATTTTTACTCATTTTTTAGTAAATTAATGTATCGTCCACCATTTTTTTGGGGGAGAGGGGTTGATGATCATGAATTCCAGAAAGGTACTCAGAAATACTTGAGTATACCCATTTTATATAATTACTCAACTTCAGATTTTTTTTATACTCAATGAAACAAATATGAATAAAATTAAGTACAATTTAAAAGTCAAGGCATTTCCATGAGCAAAAATTATTAATATAAAAATTAAATATTGCAGATTTCTTTTAAAAACTGCAGTTTTAAAAAGCATACCTATCTCACATATAAAATTCAGTACAGTTTTACTACCAAATCTACCATAAAACAAAGCTGTGATTAATACCTGAAATTATTTTTATTTAAATAACATTTTTCACATATGCTAACACTTATAACTTAAATTAACGGTTAAAATATATTTAAGTAAAGTTTAACTGAAAATTTTACAACTTAAAAAATGGTAACGTAACTTTAATTCTGATTCCAAGATATATGAAAAAGGAAAAATATTTATACATACATTTTTTAAAAATGTACATAATATATTCTTTAGCAAAACATTATAGTGTTTCTAATTTCTGAATTTTAAATTTGAATTAACGTCTTAAGTTTCTGACACCAGTTAACGGTAATCATACATACTTTGGGCAAAACAGCTGTCAATTAAACGTCAGTTCATGAAAGAAAACCATTATAATATAAGCTATTCACTCATCTTTCATCAGAGTTGCCAGATAAAGTTTTCAGATGATATTCCAATCTTATGTACATTAATTGATTAAATCTGAATTCATGCATATAGTCTAATGTATAGTGTTAAACCACTACAAATTAGAATATGACAATGGACATGATCACAAAGCTCTTTTTTAAAGGATTTCATCTATAATTAACCTGTGGTAATTTTTTCTCAACCTTTCTTTTTGTTTTGTTTATATATAAATTTTAGCATTATATTCACAATGGAAACCATTCTTTTTATAATTCAGAGAACATCTTTAATTAGAAAATTTAAGTATGTAATAAATTTAAGTAACAGTTAAAATAATAGGGATCAATTTTAAACATCCAATATATTAACAAAATACATAACACTTTTATTACATTAAAAAGCATTATATTTATTAAATTGTTGCTCTTTAAATCAAAAATGACAATTCTGTAATGTTTATAGGAATAAACCTAGAAATTTACACCACACAGAATTTGCAATAAAATGTAGTTTGAGGAGATAAGATGGACGGATTACTTTGAAATTTAACTTCTTAAAAATAATTTCAAAATTCTAAAATTAAAAAAAAATTGTTTTTAACCAATAAATTATATAAAAAAATTTAATTTTTATATAAACACTTCAGTATTTTGTTAAGTTTTTATGTTTTGCACTTACCACTTTCTCAAATGTTGGGGGGGGAGATTAGCAAAGACAGTTGATTTAGTATTTGTTTTTATCAAATAACTGGCTACGTAAAATATGTTTGATGTAAAATTTAGGACTATAACAGGAGTTAAAACTGTGGGAAAATTAAAACAAATTATTTTTTTACTAATTGAAGTCTTTCAGAAGTTACAAATAAGATTCAAGATTTAATTACAAATGCATAACAAAATGCAATTTTGAATTTGAAGGTTGAAATTTTGACAATTGAAATTTGTTTCTTGAGATTTTAGAATACTATTTCTTTACACTGACTATTATGAGAATACTATTTCTTTACTTTTTTATTAACTGAAAGTTAATATATGGTATACCTATTTGGGAAGTTCACACATACTGCACAAAATAAAAAAATACTAAATTATTACTACTTGCTGTTTAACAATGAATATGAATTTTTAAATTCTGAATTTAAAATTACAATCAGCTCTGCCAGTATTCTTGCTATATTCTGTAATTTTTTTTGAAGTGCAATAAAACATTAATAAATTGATACATGGGGAAAGGTGTTTTAGAATATAGTGTAAACTCTTAAAGTGGTGGTAATAATAAAACTGAATGAGCATATCACCCGACTTGGCTTTTAACTGAAATAGTAAATCAATCACTCATTGCAGATTTTGTGAAAAAGTTCAGCTTATTATATAGCATGTAAATAAAAAAGGGTACGCAATTTACCTAAATTATGACTAATACACTTTTAATTATATGCTATTAATTATGAGACAGTATGTCTTCATGAAAAATCTTACAAACAACCTCTACATTTTATTTCATTTCCATGAGCAAACATACACGAGCTGCAATCACAGACATGGTGATATGCATATTTATGTGCTACTGAATAAATTGTAAATAACAATTATCAGCTAGAAGGCATGTTGCCTAAAAAATGTACAAAATTACATAGTGAATTTTTTTTTTAAATTTAAAAGATGTTTAAGGTGCTGTTAATTTATTTTCACATTATTTCTGTTCATATTTTTCTTATTTATTAAAGTAGTATAAAACTAATTGGCAATTAATTAGAATATTTCTTTTTAATGTATTCATGCAGTTTTCAAGAACACATATTTTTCGAATTATAGTATAAACAGAAGAGAAATGAGAAAGGTATCTGAAGTTTTAAAATTTAACTTAAGTTAGGTTGAGAAACTCTTACCCAAGGTTCTAGAGTATAGCAAGTTTATTACATGGATGTTTCTTACTACCTTCAAGTTAATATAGCTGGAGGTAAAATGTTAGAAAGGTGTACAAATATTACACTGTATGATGCATCTACAGAAAATGAATGGTTTGATTCTGTCTTGAACACTTCACTAAAACTTGTGAAACCAGATGTTCTGATCTGTAAACATTGGAAATTATGCATAATTGAAAATTCATATTTTTCTAGTGTTTCAAATCAAATAATAAAAAGTCATCTTTAATCACTTTCATTAGTTCAGCTTGTTTCTTAAGATATAAGTGCTCTAGGATTTTATCAAAAAACAGTATGAAAAAGAGGAAACAAATCTGATGTTACATGCAGTTTGATGCGATGACAGACACAGAGAAGGTAAAATAGCTGCCACGTTAAGTCGGTCACACAGTGATTATATTACTAGAGACAGGAATTAATTACCCTAAATCATACCTATTCGTATACAAAGTATTTGTTTCAGTTAGAAGTGAGGATAGTCTAAAGTCCTTGAACATACAGTGGTACTTATTTGAGATTTGTGTTATCGCGAATGAAAAGAGTAGGCCAATATTTTGAGGTTAATACCCCAGACTGCTCACCACAAATATTTTTATCATAACTTCATGGTTATATTACAATAACATAACAGAAACAGAGATAACAGGCTTCACTTAATGACACAGATATAAAGTAATAAGACATACATACAAATAAATTGTACATAGTAATTATCATTTATGAAATATTACTACCACATATTTATAAAAATATTTTATTCATTTTGAAAACTGTTTTGTTATAATTATATCTAGAATGATAAAAAAATACACATGCAAGGTTAATGAGAAATTATTAAAATTCTGAAAAAAAAATATAAAAATTTATTATAATCCTGTCTTTAGTAATATTTGTATCTGATACATACTGAAGTGCTAAAAATGCATTCCTAATGATACTTTTTTTTAAATGTTCTTTTCTGTAAATTTTTTAAAGCATTATATTTACAGGCATAAAATTATAAAATGAACCTTTTTTTTAATCTGTTATTTTTTTAAACAAACTGGGAGGGGGAGAACTGTCTAAATATTTTTTTCTTTTTACTTGAAACAAGCAGAGAAACTACAAATAATTCTGACTAGCTTTAATATAATAACTAATAATGTAATTCTGCATTATGTTTAAAGGCCAATAAAAATTAAAACAGAAACTTTCATAAATGAAATAGTATTAAAAGACGTTTATATTAATTTTGCTTTAATATTAGTAATAAAAACCCTCAAGAATGATAAAATTTAATCATTATGATTCACAGAAAAATTTTTAATTACTTAAAAAAATACAAAACTGCTTGTTAAATTATAATGTGAAAATACTCAAGCCAAGAGGGATCTTCTAAGTTAATAATTATCCATTAGTAAAAAGTTAACATAAAATATTTAAAATTTTCTTTTGGGCTAAATGCTACGAAAGACAATGTAATTTTTACATATACAAATATTTCTCATTTATTTGACACATTAGGACTCACAGCATTGCTGAAAAATAAATATCATCAAAATAAAACTTAGTTCTTTTTTAGCTAGCATACTTATTTCAATTACTGAAAACATAAATTGCTAATGCATATAATAGTCATACAACATACTTTATCTATAAAAATAAAGAAAATACATTTAAAGAATAGATTATAGGTCATACAAGAGATCTGACTTAAAAGAAAAAAAAAAAAAGAAGAACTGAAACAGCAGACTGATTAAATGCATACCTACCTGTATTTCAACAATACCTTCAATTGTAGCAAAAATATGCAGTTAAAAATGAATGAATATTTTGACAAATATTATGAAAATTTTACCATTTATGCACTTTAAAAGATAAACGAATAGGTAAAAATTCAGTACAGTAAATAATGAATGGTATTTATTAAAAAGAAGTCTGTTTTTTTTTTTTAAAAGGCCATTAGACAAAATAACCCTACTTCAGATTTAAATACTGAGATTCTTATTGTAACTTCATTTACAGATTTTTTCATTACTAAATAAATCATTCTATTCAGCATTTTAAAATTACAGGGAAACATATGAAGCCCAAGTTCAAGCAGTTAAAAATTTAAACTTTTTTAAGTATTATCAAAGTCTTTAAAAGTAACCACCTCCATAAATTAAATCATATTTAATCTTAGATGTTAATAGAGATCATGTTTAGTTACATTTTACAGTTTTCTGCAGTTACCATTAAAATGGATATTTTATGTGTGTAAACTAATATTTTGAGTGAAAACAATCCTTTAAACAGTTTTCATGTTTGCAGAATATCTGTATGTTAAGAATGGTTATCTCAACTTAAAGGACAAAAAATAAATAAACAAAAAAGATAATATTACATCTATTTTAATAAAAATCCATTCATTTCTTTAAATTAATACATAACTGCATTATGAATGCCTGGAATACCTCTAGTAAAATGCAATAATATTAACTATATTAGAAAAAGCATAAAATATATCTAATAACTTGAAATGATTTGAAAAAGTCAAATATAAATTTTTAAGTGCATCTAAAATACAATTCATTCTTCATATATTCCATTTTTTTAAATATAAAATCTCACATAAAGTTTTTAGTATTAATATGGCGAAATTATTTAAGCTAAAAAAATAAAAGAACATTTTATCACTTGTTCCAATTATTGTATAACTATATTTAAGATGTACTTTAAAAAGAATTTTACAATATTAGGCAATTTAAATTCCTTCAATAATATTAACTACAATATGGATAAAATTAGGTAAAAAAAAAAAAAAGACAATAAAATTTTCTTAAGGAAGAATTTTGTATTAAACAAAATTGGATAATTTCTTTTAACAAATGGAAGAAAATCTATAACTCATTATAAAGTTTTATAATATAGGCAAGAGCAGATTTCATATAAGATCCTAATTTCCTCTAACTCAAACAATATTTACCAAACATTCATACTATGATTACTATCTCTATATGTTAAGTACAGATTTTCAGATTTGAGCATAGTAATTTTATGCACTTTCATATAAGGTATAATCTGCTCAAAGCTGAATTTTATGTCTTTTTACAATTATGGTACATGTAATTAAAAAAAGTTATATTACACAGTTATGTAGAATTTATCTCAAATGTTTGCCCAGTCTTCAAAATTTCCTTGCTTGAATTCAATAGACTATTAAAACGAAGTGGTGATACTCTCTGCCCTTTACAAAATATTTTATTTTACCTATGCTTTTTCTCGTTTGTTAGCAAAAGATAAAGATGTGCATTTTTATATTTCAAATAAATACTTTACTACCTAAATGATGGAAGAATAGTAATTCACAGATGATTTACTTCAAATAAAAAATTATGAATTAAAATTACATGAAACATGCATATTAAATTGTGCACAGAAATATACTTAATATTTTACATAAAAGTATACTTAATTAAGAATACCTTGTATCTAAAATATCATAATAAATCAGTAGGATACTTATATTGACATTTTAATGCAAAAATCTATACAAAAATCAGAAAAGTAGAATGTTTTATTATACAAATTATTACTTACAAATTAATCTAAAATTTTGAAGAAATATCACTGGTGTTTTAGAAATTTTAGAACATAAATGTATGTGCAGTTCAAATGAATTTATGATATGTTTTATGCAAAATGTTTTGTTTTGTTGATTTATTTTATAAATCAATAAAGCTCATTGATGATTTATTACAAAACTTTATCATGACTTCTGACCAATCGATTGGATGCTTACAAAAATGTTTTATTTTATTTAAGAGGTTATTTCAGTGTATAATTTTTGAGAAAACTCCAATGCAAAATAAGCTCTCCAGTTTTCAGGACAAAAGTGAGAGCAGTATATTATACTAAGTATATTCATGCCAAATAAAATATTTCTGATGTATATTTGATTCAATCACAAACAAATTATTCTTTAAAATGATTTTATTCTTGTGATAACTGTAATGAAACTATATAAAGGAATATAGCTACTTATTGTGAAATAAGAGTTAATTATAACTTAGGTAATCTATAGTGTATTAATAACATAAAATAATAATAAATTTATAGAAATAAATATCTAGTATCCATTTTTTGAAGCTATATTTAGTGATCGATTGTTTTGCCTTTTCTCACAGAATTTTTACATAGGCTACAAGATGTTAAAACAATTGTGATATCATTTTATTTTATTTGTTATATCAAAAATATTTTTGACAATTTTAGTTAGGGATTTTTCTCTATTTTCTTTTTATTTTGCATAATAATTTAATGTTTACTGTTGAAAATTTCTGTTCTTTCTAATGAAAATATACAAAATATTAATTCTGTTTCAACTTTAATGTTGTTGAAAAGATATTAATTAAAATGACAACAGGATAATAATATGGTAAATAGAGGAATTTATGTTCATGCTCTAAATATGTAATATTAATTGCATATTATGTCTCAATTTATTAACTACCTTTTTAAACTACTATATGAATATAGCTTTTTAAAGGACTAAGTTTAGTGACATATTTTGATTTACATAACAATTTTTAGTTTAAAAAATAAAATCAAAGAAAATATCCTTAAAGATTGATAAGTTAATTTTTTCAGATTTAAATTAAAATAATACGATGATTAAATTTTGAATTTACATAAATTAAGAATTACTTATAACTAATGAAACAAGACAGTAATTAATGATAAAATAATCATAAAAAAATTAAGGAAGGGGATATTTTATATTGCAATTTTTTCTTGAAATTCACTATAAAACGAATAAAATAACCGAATCATTCATCTCTTACCAAATACAAATACAGTCTTTTACTCTCCTCGAAACATATAATTTTTAATATTCTAAGCATAGGGTACTAGAAATATTTACCAGGTTTTATTGATAAAATTAAAATTATATATGTTTAAATATTTGTGAATTACATTTATATTTAGTTCAAATGTTCCTTAAAATTTTGAATAGTTAAAATAAAAAATTAATTATTAAAAATTATTAAATTAACTTTATTAAACATTTTAAAACTCATATTAAAATTCCATACTTTTCATAATGAAGAAGTATTGAAACAAATCTGTGCTAATCTATTTGGTCCTAGTTCTTGATCTGAAGATCATTGCAATTTAAGGGTAAATATTGAACAAAACCTTTTTTATTTTTCACAGTAAGCAAACGATGTATAGAAAAAGGAGCTGCTGCTTATTGTTCCCTGTTCTTAAAAACCATACATAAGCAAAACTACTTTATCACATCATAAATTTCAATCCTTAAATTTATAATGGCATTGCTTTTACTTTTTATAAGTTCTTACAAAAATTGCAGAAGGGCTGATATATTAAGTAAATTTCATTACTCATTGTTTCCATTTAAATAATTTAAAATTAATTTTGAAAATGGCAGTTATGGCAAAACTTGTCACTGAAATCATTCTTTACATTCTGAATAAAAATACAAGCATTTTAAGTACAAACTGAAAGGTTAATAATTTGTATCTGTACATTAATACTGCTTATTGGCACATTCATAATCAGCACCGATCACCACTTTGTCAATGAAAATTCCATTACAACTGAATACAACCCATATTTATATGTAAGACTAGATTTAACAGACATGCTCTTCAACAAAACATTGTACTAAAGTTATAATATTTAATATAATATTTATATATAATTTTAAGATTACATATATTTCTGACAGTTTTAGTTACCTTAACTGAGAACAGATATATCTAATCTTATACTTGTGGAATAAAAACCAGTCATGATATTTGTAAAAACTGTGCTCGGCCCTGACAGAATGCATCAATAATAAAAACAAAAAATCAACAAAAATACTAAACCACAAAATAAACATGTGTATAAATGTATATAAATCAATCATAAAAAGGTAGCTGTAGACAATGAGCAAAAAATAAAATTGGTCTTTGGATGACCGTATATAAAGGTGGCTTGTCACAGCAACCTGGATTCTGAGCAAATGTGAGGTATAAACCTGTTCTGACTATGTGCAGATGCCACATGAATAAGTTAAAAACTTGCCCATTGTTAGGATAGGTGTGGTCCACAGTTATGTTTTTCCCATAAATTCTTGATATTGAAGATGTTAGATAATAATAATTTAATGACTAGCATGTTCTTTTTTAAACTATTATGAAAAACATTTGTTAGACCTTGTACTCCGGAAATTTCTTTTTTCCTTTTCTTTTGGCTCCCGAAGGAGGCTGCGAGCCAGAAGTGGAGGAGCTGGAAGAAGGCGGAGCAGTCACTGGCAACTGAGCTCGATCTGCCCTGGCAGTTGAAGGAGGGAAGTAACCTTTATCATCATATAAACCATCATAAAGTTCATCAGAAGGCGGACTAGGTACATACTCACACCCATCACGCTTCAGAGTCTTCTCCTGTTGTTGCATGGTATTTAAGTTTCTTTCATAAGTGTAATCAGGTTTATAAGTTATGGGAAGGGCTTCTTCACTAGCACTGCGGACAAACTGATGAGAAGAATAATCACCTTCTTCTCCATCTTCTTCAATACTACCTTCCTCATCAAAATCCTCATCTTCTTCTTCTGGTTCAGCTGGAGGAACTCGAGCAAAACGACTGGAGATATCTGAAGCTGTGGGTCTTTGCTTTCTCCCCAAGTAAAATTGTAAACCTGGCTCCAACTGACTTTCAGTACCACTAGCACTATCCGTCCTTTCTACCCTATAATGGCGGTCAGCCTCTGGCTCACTGAGGCGGAGATCAGAGCCAGCTGGAGAAACATGGAGCGGCTGATGTTCCAACTGTCTTAGAAGGTCCTCTAAGTTTCTAATTCTTATGGGGCCACAAGGAGGCACCATGTCCTCAGCTTCTTCACTACTAGTATTTCCCAAATGTTCTGTACTATTCTTCATGATGCTGTAATCAGACACAGCATCAGAAAAAGTCTTTTTTCCATCCTGTGGACTTCCCTGGCTATCGACTGGACGATGGGAAGACACAGTATGAAGGGCTTCTAATATTTCCTCATGGTATCCATTCAAGCTCTTTAAAGTTCGTTCAACTTCTGTTAATGCATCACTGTTACGTTCTGCATGACTATCTGCCTGGCTCATTATATCTTGGTTGTCTGACTGAGATGCTTCATCACTCCACTTTTCTTTATCTGACCTAATGGCACGCTTCAAAATACCTTTTTCTGGAACCTTAGAGAGATTGTTGGGCGAAAGTTCTATGAAAGCAGAAGTTTCATCAAGTAGTTCTTCTCCATCTGAACAAGAAGTGTCTTTGAGCTGTAAAACCTGCTGTCTTTTTAATTCCTGAAGCTTGTCTTCCCTAGGGAAATATAGTAACAATTAATAAATATCATAGAGAAATTTAATTAATTTCCCTCGAAATCTTATGAGTACTCAATATGTTTAATAATACAGTACAATTTAGTCATATATTATAATACATATTAGTATTGCCATTTCAGCAGTTTTTTTTTCCCTCAAAGCTAGAAATGAGCAACAACGTGAGCATAAAAATTTTTTGATACTTCCCTGAACTACTTTTATATTAAAATCTAATTGTGAGTACTTAATAACAAATAAAAGAAAGCAAATTAAACATACATTAGATAACAATAAATGTAGACATGTCTCCATTTTGCTACAACCAAAGATATAAATAAAAATGAATAATTATATACTTAAAAGCAGTTCAAGACCCTTATCCAATTATGCACTGATAGCTGCAACAACTGGTGGTAATATTTCTTTAATACAAGAAAGCAGCATATAATTAAGTAAAGTAAAGCTGTTTGTCTTGAAGGGTTGCTTCAAGGATGACATATCTACAGAAAAGTTATTAATATTCATATTATGCTTTGTAAAAACTATCAGTCAGCCCATTCCAATGGAAATCAAACTTGTGGTGAAATCTGAAGGCACAAATTAAGCATTATTTATTTCTAAGATTAACTGAAAAACACTGAAGTAAAGTATCTGTTGGTGTTCCTGAAGATAATAAAGCAAAATTCTATTCCCATCCATTTATGCTGGATCATACCTTGTGTGAGTGCAACAAATGATGCATTTTATAATAAGTTGCTGTGCCTTATATAAGTTAACCAAAAATTGCTCTGAAAAGTTGTAACAAATTTTTAAATTGTATATACCATACAATCTGCAGTGCATTTTTTATTGCATGTTTGCAGTCTTTTTGCAAATTCCCTGTTTAAGGGTGCTGTCATCATTACCACTGAGCAATGCTTTGGCAGATGTCAAGGTTACCTTGCCTGTCTCTAGAGTCAAAACTTAAGACACTTTTCAATTACTGCATTTTCTGGCATATAACATGCGCCCAATTCTTCATAAAGAAACCTAAAAGATACATGTGCAATGTTCTTATCTTTTGGGCCACTCATTCGAAGACTTTCCTAGCTTTTTGAACAATGGCATACTGAACTGACAAGCGATAAAGGGGAACAATATGTGTGTGGGTTAAATGCTCGAGAAAGTAAATGTTCCTGCAAAGAGGGTGAAGTCCATTCAATGCAAGTGTCCCAAAACTGCTATTGTAGGATTCCGAGAAAAGGGGGATATAATTTGGAGTATGAATGCACTTTCAACCTGAAAGAATTCGTGGAATTAGGATTCATGCTTTCTCTTTCTGTAGTGATTTGAAGCCATGATTCTGAAGTGAACATCGAAAGTTTTAGTTGAAATACAGTTGATGTAGTGTTTCTCTTAGTAATAAGTATGGCTCCTGCCAAACATAACAACACACTGCTGGTTTCAAACACAAAGTCATTCAGTTTGAAAAAGAAAATGGTAATTGTGCTGCAGCAAAAATGTTTGGTGTTGGTGAAAGATGGAACAGATGATGATTATTTATTTTAACAATGATGGTGAGGATGAAACAGAAAATGATGATGTGCCTGAAGATACAATGGAAGATGAACTTTTCACGTTATCCGATAATGAAAAGTTTTTAAGTTCAAAAGTTACACCATTTATTTTAAATAAACAGCAAGTAAAAATGTAACTTTTGCATACTAAATTTTTCTATACCATATATGATGGCATATAAGACACACTTTTTTTCCTAAATTTGGTCTCAAAAAAGTTACCTGTGTTTTATGCGTGAAGGACACAGGTTAACTTTCAATACTGAATGCTATTTTTAACCCGGATAAATGTCTAGACACACATAACTTTTTCTACATCTGCCATAATTATTTTATCAGGTTTAACTAAATTTTTGCCAACAAAAATATAGCTCAAAAGAGAGAACTAGAATGGTTTCCTTCTGACACTGCACCATTCCCGTCAAAAAGTAAATGAAACTAGTAGCGGTCGCTCCGCTCTCGGTGCAGAGAAGAGGGGAGTAGCACATAGTACAACGTACTACTTGTTCAACACATGACGTCCGACACTCAGCAAAAGAATATGTATTGCTAAGAAAGAAAGCTTCGCAGCAGCAGGAGTGGCTCCTTCCGAACGAAAAGAGACACAACTGCGCATGCATTAAATATCTGTCGCCAAAAAGCGCCAAAGCTCGAAGCTGATGTCGAAGTTCGAACAGGTTCGATGGTCACGTTTATCAAGAGTTTAAAGCTGTGTGACTCCATTTTTTTCCCCTACATGTTGACAGATATAAAATCAGACATCAAACTGCGATATGGATAATACAAGTTAAACCTAGTAAAGCAAAAAAGCACGAAAATTCGAGTTTAAATTATCGCGAAAAGTCAAACAACGATTCATCTTAAACCGTGTTCCTCAATTTCCTGTACACGTGGCGGAGGTGGAAAATCTCGGCCAGGTACATCATAAAGGGGGAAATCCTTGCCAGCGGGTTCCGTCCCCAAATCCATTTTCATATTCAAAAGAAAAACTCATCCGAAAGAAAAACTTCGAACAGGTGTAATTGTTCATGTCCATCCGAAAGGCTGGATGGACAAAGCTGGAATGAAACTGTGGTTACAGAACGTACGGATGAGGCGGCGTGGTGGACTCTTAAGAAAACACTCTCTTTTGGTTTGGGATCAGTTTAGTGCTCATAGAACTGAAACCATAAAGAATAAAGCGAGAGAATTAAAAACCCAGATAGTTGTCATTCCTGGTGGACTGACTAGCCAATTGAAGCCTTTAGATATATCGGTGAATAAGCCATTTAAGGAAAAAGTGCGAGAACGATGGAATAAGTGGATAGGAGAACCACATCACATCCTCAGGTAGAATGAAGCGGCCCTCTATTTCACAAGTATGCGAGTGGGTAAAAAGATCTTTTGAGGATGTAAAGGCTGAAGTAATTG
Source organism: Stegodyphus mimosarum (assembly GCA_000611955.2). Taxonomy (NCBI): domain Eukaryota; kingdom Metazoa; phylum Arthropoda; class Arachnida; order Araneae; family Eresidae; genus Stegodyphus; species Stegodyphus mimosarum. Next base: position 147,583 of record KK112925.1, on the reverse strand, counting down.
TTAAGTCCTTTAAGAAGTGCGGAATCAGTAATGCTCTTGACAGAACAGAAGACGATGCATTATTCGAAGAAGGTGATACTAGCGATGACAGAAACAGTAATGGTGATGATATTCTCGTTTTCAATGATGATGATAGTGAAAAGGATTTTTATGGTTTTGAAAGTGATTAAAGTCTAATTTCATGATAGGCAACATTTTCCTTGAATCTGTGTTTTTTTTGTTGTTTGTTTCTGCTTTATTTTGTATTATGTTTGATTGCTTGCCGTTCATTCATTTATTCATTATTGAAATTTACATATCATTTTCAAAATAGCTTGCCATTTGTTAATTTTCCTTAATAAAAATATGTTTGGTAATTGCATTCAATGATTGTTTATTTGGCTTTTACGAAACGTGAGAACTAAAAGAAACCACATTTTAAGTTATTGTGGTACAGCGCTGTCATGCAGACTATTAAAACTTTTTTTCTTGTGTGTGGCCTTCTAAATAAGGGTGTGTCTTATACGCTGTCAAAATGGTATTTTTATATACGGCATAAAACGCACACTCTTAAATTTCGATCATATTTTTGGAGTTAAAAAGTCCATGTTATATGTAAGAATATTCGGTATTTTGGCATAAAAACTAAGAAGGTCGATTTCGGATAATGCAGAATACCGGTTTAGAACCAGGTCTATCTTTCTGCTGACCCTGGATTGCATTTCACTCAGTTCAGTCCAAAAATTAATTAAACATTTCAAAATTAAGATTATAAAATATGGTAAAAATTGTTACTAAAGTAATATTGTTTTGAAAAACTAATTCCACTTTAGACTTGAGCCATTACAATATCACTGCATATCTTAGTATCTGGTTCTGATATAATATACTTTTTATGTGTCAAATGCACAGTCAAGTTCTCTCTCTTTTTTGCATTATATTTGCAAACTTAAATTAATTACTGGAGAGGAGAAGCATTAAATAAGTTTGATGAAAGATGACCTTTCTTTAAGTTTTTTTCCTGTTTGAATATATAACATAATGTACGAAGAAGTGAGATAGCAAACTATGCAAAAAAAAGGGGTATGTGTTTTCATAACAATATAATTTGTAATTTATTGAGTTTTTAACTAATTACATCCCCTGATTAATATATCTTGTCACAAATCCTGAAAAGTATATTTTCACAATTAAAAATCATGTAAAATATGAAAATTTAATAAATATATCTAGAACAAGAAGTGCTTACTTTTCCTTGATTAAATGATATACTGTTAAAATATATATTTTATTAATTAAAACAAAAGATTTCATACGTTAACAAAATATTAAAAATATACTGTATAATTAATTATAATTAAAATATATCACATATGAAGCTGCAAACCTTTGTAGCTTAAATTTCAGTGATTTATAACAATATTTCATTAACATTTGCAACAGCTGACAAAATGTATTTTTGTCTTGCAATGATGCAACACATTTGAAGAGAATATTATCATTTGCTGTGAAATAACAAAGATTAAATGTTTGGCCAGATTTGAAAATTGAAAATTATATACATATCCTGCGATAAACATTTATTAACAAAGTTCTTAATACTATATTAAAAAAATAATAATAAAACCTGAAAGCTTTTGGATTTTATATTATACACAAATGACCATTTCTTTTTTTCATTTACAGACATGTATGGGTTTCAAGAACATTTGGGTTAAAAATACAGGGTGTTTATAAATGAATATATCTGCAGTTATCATGGAGCCAGTGTTGACTCCCATCACTTTCTGGCGATTTCCAAGCTGAGAAGAAGGATAAGTAAGATCTTTTGGAATAGGCAACAAAAGATAGAATCTTGGATGTTGGCTCATTGCAGAAACCTGTGACAATGAAAGATTATAGAAATAAATTACAAGAAAGGCTACCGAAATGTGATGATTTACAGAATGGTGACTTCTCCTGGAAACAGACTGAAAAAATACTGCAAGAGAAATTATACCAGAACTGAAAAGGAATAAACGACATGCACAGTATGACTGTGATTGTGCAAAAATTATTGAGGAGAAAAAGAAAGGTTATAAACTTATAATTCAAAAGATTATACTAGAGGAATAGAGCAAAATTATAAAAAGTTAAAAAGACAAGAAAAAAGATCATTTTATAAGAAAAAGAAAGCATATATGGAGGACCAGTTTAGTGAGATAGAAGAATTAAAAACACAAAAAGAGTCAAAATTTTATCGGAAAATCAGTGATCTATCTCGCTTTGCCTATCCTGGACTATTACTTGTAGAAAAGGTGATTGCGAGCTTACAACAAATGACCAAGTTGAAGTGCTGAAAATATGGAGAGAGTTTTTTAGAGATCTTCTCTGTGGAAAAGATTTTCCAAGGAAGGAGGCTGATCTAACTGTCGATCTGAATGTTGTTGAAAATGATCAAAGTCTGGAACCTGATGCACCATCCTTATGGGAAGTGAGGAAGGCTATTGAGAATCTAAATAACAACAGAGCTGCAGGACCAGATGGTATTAAGGCATAATTTATTAATATTGACCTACTGGAACTGACTGCTGCTATTCATAAGGTTATTCTTAATGTTTGGACTATGGAGCAAATGGCCACTGAATGATAAGAAAGCTCAATTTGTCCCATTTTAAAAAAAGGAGACAGAATGCAATGTTACAACTATCAAAGTATCACTCTTTTAATGTCGCATTTAAAATCTTCTCCCATATTTTATATAATAGGTCATTACCATATGCATCTACAGTTATTGCTAGTTACCAATGTTGATTTCAAGCTGGAAATTCTACTATTCATCAAATTCACTCTCTTAGACAAATTTTGGAAAAAGTAATTGACCATAATATTGATACCTTTCACCTTTTTATAAATTTTAAAGTTGCTTATGATAGCATATAATGTGAAAAGCTATTTGAAGCTATGCTGGAATTTAGATTACCTAGAAAATTGATTGATCAATCTAGAATGACTTTACAGATAGTAAACTGCAGAGTTAAAATCATATCTGATCTATCAGAGGCATTCTGCACTGAAAGGGGGTTTGTGACAAGGTGATGCCCTTGTATACATGTTTTTTAATATTGCCCTTGAAAAGGTTGGTTGTGAGGGAAAAGGTTGCAAATGGGCTTGTAGATTACACTGGACAAGCCACTGTGCTCACGTATCAGAAACGGCATGGGACAACCTCTTCCTAACTACCAGATGTTTGCATGACTGTGTCAGCAGTTGTGTGAGACTAGTTTCTTCCAGAGACTTGCTATAAATGATGAGCATGGACCTGAGAAATCAAGGAGATTGTGCTCCATCAGGCAGAAGAAACTCCAAGTGCCATGCAACAAACTATCCTTCAGGCCGGCCATTTTCATACTACAGTAAGAAAGATATTGAACTAGAACAAATTGCATCTATACCATGTGCAGCTTGTCCAACTACTGCAATCTGATTATTACCCACAACAGGTTGCATTTGCACAATAGTAGCTTCAGAACAGTGTGGCAGAACATTCATTTCATGCTTTTGTGCAATTCATAGATGAGACATGCTTTGCATAGTTTGGTAACTTCAATGTACAGAGCTGCATGTATGAGTGGTAAAATTAATATGCACAACACAACATTGTTTTGCTGTAATCCAGCTTTATAGGGGACTACTTAATAGATCCTTATTTAATACCTATACATCTGGGGAGGCAGGATTATTGAATATTTCTAGAGGAAATCTTGCCAGAACCTTTAGGGCCAAGTTGCTGCAGAGTGAAATGTGTTTCCGGTATGGTAAGCCCTCAGACCATTTCAGTGATAACATTTATAGACATTTGGTATGATTGTCCCATTCATTGGTATGCATAATCTCTGGTCTTTCTTATCCTGATTATTGTTTATGGGGTCATTTGAAAGCCCTGGTGTGTAGCATTCCAGGGATGGGAATCTTGTTGCATGCATCTCAGTAGCTGCCATGGTCATCACAGATGCCATGAGGCCGATTATTATCAGCCAGGAAGGTTGCAGCACACTTGTATATTACATTACATTACAGCTATAAGTTTCCAAAATATTCATGTTCTACATGCTAATAATTTCAGGCATGTATTACAGTTTGAAAGTGCAACTTCACATACGTCTGTGTCCTCAGTACATTTCACAAATGTACCTGCTGTTATTAATAAACCATCGTTTGTTTTTTTATGTACTTTTCTTTTATTTCTCATGCTTTCATAATAATGCTGGCAATCAAAATTTCCAATCCTACATAGCTATATGATTCTAATTCATCTTAGAGAATCTGATACTTACTGGAAGTCTGCACAACCTACATATATATATGAAATAATGAAAACAAACTCAGAAGTAATGGCCAGGAATTTTAATGGCATAGAAATGCTGTTCAATAATGAATAGGAAATTCGAAATGAAGGCACATTAAATCTTAATTTTTTATTTCAGCTTGTTGTGGCCACTATCAAGTTGACACATTAAATGTGCCTATACCAAAAAGCTCACATTTTAGAAAAATTTTCAGTAAGATAGAAGGAGCAGACAGACAGCAGTGCAGCTAAGCTAAAGCAGTGAAAGCAAGTGCATTATGTTCAGGGTGAAATCTTAATTGAGACTGAGTTATTTTTAGTTCTCAATGCATTTTGATTGGATAGTTAATATTGCTATAAAATTACTATTGGCTGTTCAAGTTTTAGTTCCAGTTACATTACCAGAATTATGTAAGAGTCATATGACATGGATTAATCTAAAAATGATGCAGTGCAGAGAGAGGTTACTATTTTTAGAACTGAGAAGGGAAATTTATTTTGCTAATTTAATCTTTTATAAATCCTTTATTTTTCTTACATACATATATCAT
>KK112925.1:96914-139485 GCA_000611955.2 Stegodyphus mimosarum | reverse complement strand
CCTCCGACTGAAGGCATTCGCTTACGATGTTTGCACGGTGAGGACGGGCGTTGTCATCCATAAACACAGATTTTGCGCCCATGGCGCCCCGAAACAAACGTACATGTTGTTCCAGAATGACGTCCCGATAGATTTGGCTTGTCATGGTTACAATTTGAACATGCAGTTCAGTTCTGGAACCCAGAATAATTCCACTCCAAACGCGCACTCCTGCACCACCGTAACGGTGTTGTTCAATGATGTTTTTTCTTGGTGGTAACGGGTACCTGGAGCTCTCCATATGAAAGTCCGGCGAGAATCAGACTGCAAGCTAAACCTGGACTCGTCGGAAAACATCACACAAGCCCACTGTTGCAGTGTCCACAATATACTCTCTACTCCAGGCTAACTGCAGGCGACAGTGAGTTGCAGTAAGTGGAATGCATCTGACAGGTCTACGAGCATATACACCAATCTGCCTAAGCGTCTGTACACGGTCTACCTTGATATTGCCGTACCAGTGGCTGAAGAGAGCTGACGAGACAGGTCTGAGGTTGTGCTCCACCTGTTTCTTTTGGCAGTAACTGCCAAATACCGGTCCTCATTCGGCATTGTAACTTTGGGGCGACCTGTGCTGTAACGTCTACTCACATTACCATCATCTTGGAATTGTTGCCAAAGCCTGGAGATGACACTCTGGGCAATTCCAAGTTCATCTGATACTTCCAGTTGGGTACGCCCACATTCAAGATGGACGATAATTCTACCACGTAAAAAATCATCCAAATGCGTCCTTTGTGTCATAACTATTCGGTTATTGCACTGAAATGCTTATAAAGCGCCGTCGAACAATTTTACTTCTTTGCCTGTATTCCTTATATATCACTCTCTTACACTCTCGTCATTGTGACGTACCATCGGTGTCATCTGGTTACTTCCTGAAATTTGCATATGATTCTTGAAGATGTGTGTAGTGATCTTACAGGTGATATATTTATTTTAGAGTTCAATTTCTGTGTGACTCAGAATTATCCTTAATTTATGGACATGAGTGTATATCGAAGCACAATGTTAAATTTGATTTGATACATTACTGCAGGAGTCATTTCCTAGGCTGTCATAAGTCAATAGTCATAAGGTGACAAAGCAAAAAATAATTAAAAAAAATATGCTAGGCTGCTGTAAAGGTTCTATGATTTACAATAGGATAAATATCAGTGATAAGTTTAGGTAGAATGCTTTGAGATGCATGCCAAGCAATAAGACAGCTACAAAGCCAAATTATTGATCATACAGATTTAGTCTTACAAATGATTGTGTTTATTCAATATGGAGGTGTTTTATATAGTACCAAAAAGGAAGTTAAAAACCAGGGCCCTTCACATGCCTTATTATTTACCTGAAATGAAATATTTGCAAACAAAAACCCAAGTAAATTACATTGCCACATTGAGACAAAGCATCCCATATTAAAAAAAAAAAAAAAAAAAAGTCTTCTGTATATGCATGAAATATTAAGCATTACTACTATTGAAATCTAATTGTTTCTACCTTTACACAAAAATTTTCTTTTAAAAAAAAAAAAAAGTTTGTGGCCTCAAGGTCCAGATATTGGATTTCCAAATTTTGAACTTTGTGCAGTAGTAGTTTATAACAACACTATCATGGATACTGTTTTTACAAATCACAACTGAATAACTTCATATTTACATGTATCTAGCATTCAAACTCAAACATAAGCTAAAGCCAACTGCACTACATAAAATAAAATGACCTTAATATTTTGTTGCCAACCCATTTTGCTACAGCCCAGAAAGTACATAAAAGCAACTGATGTTAGTATATTCTATACTAAAACTATAGTCTATGTTAATGGTCTTCAAACTGTGTTGATGAAACCTTGAGGTCCCATTCAAATTCCTCCAAGTCAAAATCAAAGTTTGAAAGAATTTCTGATGATAAAATTGAAAATTGTTGTTTATGATAAAAACTATATATAAACTATAATTAATTAATATTTTTTATTGCCATTGCTGTAGCTATCTACAAAAATATAAAGTATATCTGTTTTCATGAATAAAAGGATAATAGAATAATCATTCTCTTTTCAATTCCCATACAGAATGCATATTTTTAATATGCTATTTTTTTTTCAGGGTTATAGGAGAATGTAAATTTTTTAATGTTTTTTTCTCCAGGGTCAACCCACCCAAGAAAAAGTTTTAGGGGTTCCTTGAATCAACAAAGTTTGAAGACTGTTGGCTTATATTAACATACAAAAATCATGTTATTCAAGAAAAATAAATATTGAAATATAAATAATTAAGCCCTAATACTTTATTACCTGTAGCAGGTGGCTAATAAAGCAAAGAAAATAAACACTCCACCAACAACACACACAAGAACTATAACGAGAGATGGGGTGCTGAGGACATCCTTCTTGCCGACTAAAATACAGAATTAGACACATAGTGTACATTTAAGAACTGACATTTATTGACATCTAACTAAAATAAAGAATTGATATAAATCATACAGATTTCTGGTACAAGTTTTTTTAACGAAAGTCACACACATATTTTTTTCTGATATCTTTGGATAATATTTTTATAAACTAAGTTTTTATTTAAACAAAATGAGTTTAAATATATGTAAATTTACGGACATTTATAAATAGTTTTTTTATGTACATATGTGTGCTATATACATATTTTATAAATTTTATAAAATAAACAGTACTCTTTCTTTCAATTAGTTAATATGCAATAATTAAATAGTTTAATAGTTAACACACTTAAATATAAACAACATGTGAGTAATTGTTACTCACTTGGATGATTCATTGTGAGTAAAAATAGCATAATATGATAATGTGTATGTGGTGGTAAACTTAAATTTGAAGAATTCTAATATTTGTTCTTAGCCAGTGTTAAAGCAAGCTGTTGTAAGTCAAGAACTATCTTTATGTAAAATATTTATAAACATCAAAACTTGAATAAAATAGTATTTTATATTCATAAAATAAAACAAAACATTGTTGCATGCGTACAGGTTTGTAATGGATTGAATGCACCAGTCGTCAAAAAGTTAACAAAATTTATTCTTTTCACAAGAAATAAAACAAATGCTGAAATATTTCCTCAGAGATATTTGTACAATATCACAATATCCCAAAAGGTAAACAGAATTCACTTCAGATAAAGTTAATCCAATCTCACAGCGAATTTGCTACAATTAATCACAGCATTAAGTAAAGAAACAGCAGTTCGCTTTAAACAGCTACAGCTACAACTGAACTGAAGTGTTTCAGTTCGGCTTTTATAAGCTTTTTAATTATTTACTAGAACATTCTGGTAAAACCTCTATTTTTCTCGGTTTTTGTGGATGGCAATAGCAATTACGATATATTTATTTATTAAATATTAAATGCACGTGCTCTTTTATCTTTACTTTTTCAACATAGCTTTCTCTTCAAAAATCGTCTGCACTGCATGGGAAAGTAAAGCAATTTTAATTACAATTCTAAATAAATGGCTAAATAAATACGAAATCCATAACAATATTTTATGCTTCCCTGAAACCATGAAATTTTCTCTGGTTGAGAACCTCTGCTACAGTCTATCAAGTGTTACACACGCACACACACAAAAAAAAAAGAGATTTAGATCTAAAGGATACTCCTTAAATAGCACTACAAAGAATATTAAAATATCATGGATTATAGGCAGGTCTATTTACTGAATATGCTTGAAAAAAACTGGTACCAACACTGCTAATCATACCGAAATACTGGATGATTAATTGTTAACTTCATGTACAGCATAGAAAGAAAGCATAATATTACAAAGATGTAAAATCTGATGTTTTCTGACAGAAACAACAGTTAGTTTTGGAAATTTTGTTTTTGAATTTAAAAAAAAAAAAAGGTAAAATTATAATTTCACATTGCATATTAAAGCAAGATATGCTGTAATATAATATGAGAATTATACTACAGTGCATATTAAAGCACTGTAATATAACTCTCATGCCTCACAAACAATAATACTTGATAAACATGCAATGAATATGATTCTGGTTCTTGTTTCACAATCCTGAATGGGTGCACAAATTTCTATTTCTTTATACTAATGCAAAATTTCAGCTTTGTGATTTTTAGAAAAACATAAGCTCATTACTCAGGAAAACAAAGCAAAATGTAATACTATTCATATCAATTACGAAAATATTGTAAAAAATTAGACTAATTTGTAACTTCTTAATTATTAAAAGTCAGTAACTTTTTTCTTGATACTGCACATATTTAAGGTTAGTTCAATAAACCAACAAACTTATACTACCAAATTATATTTTCAATATATTATTTTCTTTTTCGAAAATTAAATTTTTGCATCTAATTGATAACAAAAGAATTGAAATGCATCTTATACAATGGGACTGTAGTCCAGTGGTTCTCAACTTTTTTGCTACATGCATGCCTTTGAACCATTGCTAGATAATCATCCCCCCCTGCATTCCAATAGTAAAAAAATCCCTATTTATTTATTTAAATTTACATTATATTTTTAATGCGTATAAGTTAAATAAGCAAAAGTATTGAAAATGTCTATAAATACCAAAACTTGAATAATGACAGTATTTTATATTCGTAAAATAAAACTAAATATTTAACAGGTATATAAAATGTTGACTTTATCCCCCCAGGAGAGAATTCCCACTGAATGAGTGCCCACTATAGTCTATCAAATCTCTCTCTCTCTCACACACACACAAAAAAAAAAAAAAAAAAAAAAAAAAAAAAAAAAAAGACATAAAGGATGCTTCAAAGAATACTAAAATTTCTTAGATTACAAGTGGATCTGTTTACTGAATATGTTTGAAAGAACTGGTAATGATACCGTTATGTCCATATCACATATGTTTCCTCTACGAGGAATTGGACATCAAAAGGGACAATTCTCAGAATCCACACATTTCCACGAAACCTACATAGCTATGTTACCATTTTCACTTACTACAAAGACTTGAATGCTAAACAGTAATCAATTATCGCTCAGACTGAGATCATGTGATCCTTCAGAAGCAGAACTTTCATCTGATTGGTTGATCTCTATCTGGGACAGAGCTGCAGCTGAAACATTTTTGGCAAGGTTTCAAAAAATCCTATGTAGCCGGTACATCGTTTCTGTAGCTAGATGAGACTTCACCTCCACTGAAGCTGTTTTTTCTACGAATCCTCCCATTTAAACCAGTGCTACCAGAATTTTGTTTCTCAAAAAAGTTCCATCTAGCAAGGACCGTCACTAGATGTGATAACCTCTTTAATCATATCAAAATACTGGATGACTGAATATGCTAACTTCAAGTACAGTGTGCTGAATCACTAAAATTGTTGTATCACTTTTCAAATTGTTGCTGCCAAATATTATCGCCCTGTATGATAATTAAAGAAATTAAATAATGAAGCATCTGCATAAATGTATGTATGTTTCTCACACTGTGATAAAACAGCTGTACCTAGCGCATCCAATTTTGAATACTGAACGTTTTCACCTGAATATCGGCATCTGGAAACCCAAATTTGAATTCTGGAATTTGTTTTATTATTGATTTCATATTTTATAAAACTTTAACAAATTTTTGTCTAACAAACACAAGGATTTCAAAGCGAGCAATCGCAACGTTGTACAGAAAAAACATTTTTATCTCCAACTTGCGAGACTGTATCGGAAATTCTACAGATATGCACAAATTAAAATTATTTTGCGATAATGTTCTTGAAGTGAATTTTATGGTTTAAGTGTGAAGAACACGATATTTAATAAATAAAGGTAACACATAAAATATCTAAAAAATGCCCCTTTGGACATAATTTAAAATCTGAAACATTTCAGATTTTCCATTATTTATTTATTTTTATTTTACTGGATGATTTATGTTTTATGGAATCCTTAGCATGAAAATGCTTTTGTCTTTGATACATCAGCTCAGACTTTACACTTTGCAAAGGGATACCCGTTTCTCTGGAAAGTCGTCAAATAATTTGCAACATTTCAGTGGGACACATGCGATCAGAAAATAACAAAATCATTATAAAAATTATGGTAACTCATTTAATAAAAAAAGATTTTAACACTTTATTTCTCCTTAATCTACTTCAAAAGACATTTCCAAAGCTAATAGTAGTGACACAATAAGATATGTGTGTTTTAGTTGTTTAAAGACTTTTTGCAGATGGGCATCCAATATATGCATTCCCTATAAACGTCCCTCATAGCCAGGTGTCCCACCCATGTATCACTGCAGAATAAATGTATGGGATAGGTGATGCATGTATGCATTTAAGATGACAGGTGATGCATTTAAGCTGAAACATTTTTTTTAGACTACTACATGGCATCCTGTGTCCATTACTTTTGAACTGGATATAGATTTAGGATCCTGACCTTCGGCTCTTTAACTTTATTAAGTAATATTGCTTTGCATTTCTGATGTCCTTCTGATTCCTTTTTTTATTCTTTTTTTTGCTACTATGTATTGTATTGTCTTTTACAATTACTATGAAAGATTTTGTTACATTTTGCATTGTTTTTATGTCTTATATTTCAAATACTTCCCTTTTTACTTCAGAGTTAGAGAGTGATATTTCTAGTGATTCTGATACAGACATTTTTGTCAGAGACAGAGCTCACAGGGTGCCTGCCTTCCACTTCATGTGAAATATTTTGTTACTACTTCTTTTAAATAGTATTTCTTGTACCTTTTTTATTAAGATAGTTTGTCAATTAAAACTTCAGAATAATTTGAATAGCACTTTAGAAAATAATTTCTCAAAGTAAGCAATTTTTTTAATATATTTTCATGTGAAGTAAAGGAAAAAAATATTAAATGTATGATATTACCAAAAGTTATGACCTTAGGATTTAACACTTTTTAAAAAAAAAAATTTTTTTTCCCTAAAGTTAGGCCCAACAACGGAAAACCCTGTTACACATATGTGGCAACACACTAGTTGCTTGTTAAACTGAAGTGAAGTAATCGTCAGTGGATGTTGGTTGGTAATAAACAATGTACTATGTCAGCCTGTAGTAATGTCACTTAATTATTGATCAAGTATTATTAACTTGAATATAACACGGCATAGTCATGTGGAGTAATAGTAAAACTAATTGCCCGGCAATCCCTTTGGTTGTTCTTCCTCTCAGCAGATGCAAGATGGAATTTTGTCGCCCACTGCAAGGCCCAAGTTTCGACGGCAATGTGGCCGAAAACTAGTGCAGATTCAAGCAGCAGTTCCAGGTTTATATGAAAGCTTCAGGAAATGATTTAAAAGGTTCATATATGAAAGTTGCCTTATTTCTAAATGCTGCTGGTGAGGAAGCAGTTGAATTGATTAACATGCTCAATCTTTTAACAGGAGATTAGGGCAATTATGAAAAAGTGCTTGAAAGATTTGAAGCTTTCACGACGCCTAGAACAAATGTCATGGCGGAGAGATTTTTATTAAATAAGAGGAAAAATGAAGAAGGGGAACTTTTTGATTGTTTTGTGACTGACCTGAAAAGACTGGTAAAATCTTGCGAATTTGGTGAGCAGAGTGACTCTGTCATACGTGATCGCATTATCCTTGGAGTATCCGATGCCAGTTTACAGGAGAAGATGCTGCGAGAAAATAAACTGAGTTTGGGTAAAGCAATTGAGTTAGGGAAAGCAGCTGAAATGAGCAAAGCTAGCGCTCAAACGTTACGAGAACACAATGTTGACAGCGTAACTAGAGGGAAAGTGAAGCAATATCAGGCAGAAGGAGCCAATGCAGTCATAGCAGTGAGGAAGCACAGAGGATGGCGTGATGATGCTTCAAATGCTGAAGCATTTTTATGTAAAAAATACAACAGATATCATGTTAATGGACAGTGTCAAGCATATGGAAAAAAATGCTTTACTTGTGGCAAACTAAATCACTTTTCGACTATGTGCAGACTGAAACAGGTCCAAAATGTATCTCAGCCTGATAATGTAGATGTAGATAGTGAGTCTGATGATGAATTATTCGTGAATTCCATAAACATCCAAAAAACTAAAAGTGTATGCTCAACATCGTCTACAAAAGAGTGGACTACAACTGTAATTGTTGAAGGGATAAGTATGACCTTTAAGTTGGACACAGGGTCTGAAGTGAACGTTTTGCCTTGTAAATTTATGAAACACTAAGTGCTAAGAACTCTAAAATCTTATTGTAAACAAGTGTAATGTTGTATTAGAAGCATTTGAGGGGGGGGGGGGTTCAAGGTTAAACCTGACGGGTTAATGTTACAATGTTCCTCAGATGGTGAGAATCATATTCTAGATTTTTCAATTGTTTCTAGCAAGATATACGTCCATTATTAGGACTTGATGCATGTGTTACAGCAACATTCTAAAGCATTCGAGGAATTAAAAATTTAATTTCAAATGCACCTAGGAATATTTGATAGCAGTAAATCTATCACTATACAGGCAGATAGTTCTAAAGATGGGTTAGGTTGCTGTTTATTGCAGAATGGGCAACCAATTGCTTTTTTGTTTAAGAGTTTAAATAATGCAGAAAAAAAAACTATGCTCAGATTGAAAAAGAATTTCTTAGTATTTTATTTGCTGTTAATAAATTTCACTATTACATTTATGGTAGAGAAGTAGAAGTGCTTACTCATAAACCATTATTTATGGTAGAGAAGTAGAAGTGCTTACTGATCATAAACCATTAGTTTCAATTATGAACAAAAATATTGCTAATGTGTTATCAAATAGACTGCAAAGGCTATTAAGGCTAATTAAGCTCTTAAAATATAACTTAAAACTTAAATATTTGCCTGGGAAATATATGTATATTGCAGATTTACTGTCACATTCCTTTATTGATACACATGCAAATGAAAACATGGATATGACAGACATTGTTCACACACTAACAAAACAAGTGCAAAAGTCTGAAAGTAAGAAAAGGGAATTTCAGAAAGCTACATTACAAGATGAAGGGTTAATGTTAGTTAAAAAATATTGGCAAAACGGATGGCCTTTGAGTGTTGATAAAGTTCCTAAAGAAGCAAGATCTTATTTTAAATTTAAAAATGAGTTGAGTGTTGAAAAAGATTTAGTTTTTTTTTAATAATCGAACTGTAGTACCTGTTGCATTAAGGAAGTGTATGTTAACATTATTGCATGAAGCTCACTGTGGGGTTGAAAAATCAAAAGCTAGGGCTCGACAAGTAGTATTTTGGCCAGGAATCAACAGTGACATTGAGAATATGATTTCTAGATGCCTAATTTGTGACAGGTTCAGGCCTCAAACAGTAAAAGAACCTCTTGTTTCTCATGAAATTCCCAGTTTACCTTATGAAAAGGTTGGTACTGATATCTGTGAGTATGGGGGCAAAGTTATCTAGTAATAGGCTGTTACTTAACTAAATGGGTAGACATAATTCCTCTAAAGAATAAAAAAGCAGTGGAAGTTACTACTAAATTGAAATCAATATTTACAACACATGGAATACCCAAAACTTTAATTTGTGATAATGTACCATTTAATAGTTGGAAAATGAAGAGTTTTGCAAGGGATTGGGGATTTGAAATAATCACTAGCAGTCCTCAATATCCTAAATCTAATCAATTTGCAGAAAAGTTGGTAGGTATAGTTAAGAGTTTATTTAGAAAAGCAGGATTGGAGAAATTAAATGAAGCTGTACTGGAATACAGAAATACTCCAATTTCAGGTATAAATTTATCACCAAGCCAAATGCTATTAAGTAGAAATTTAAGAACATGATTACCAATTACACAAACAGAATTGAAACCAACTGTAAAAGATCAGTATAGAGAAAAGGTGAGGAGTAAGCAAAAACAGGCTAAAATCTATTATGATAAGCATGCAAGGGATAGACCTGAATTTAGTCCTGGGGAAAAGGTAATGTTGAGATGGGAAAATAAATGGGTGCCTGCTATAGTTTTAAAAAAACATTCAACTCCTAGATCATATGGATTAGTACAAAAGATAATAGGGTAATTAGATGGCATAAATTCCATTTAAGAAAAACTAAAAATCAGATGAATTTAGTGACATTAGACTATTATGATCTATGTGATGAGAATGAGGAAAATATAAGTAGTGGATATCCAAAAATACATAATGATCCTCACCATCACGATAGCAATAACATTAATCGTCACTGTGTGTATAAAAGCAGAAGTAGTCATAATGTTAATCGATCATCCAAATATGATAATTATGTAATGCAGTGAATACTATGACTCTCACAAGAGGTGAGATGATAGATATATGTGGCAACACACTAGTTGCTTGTTGAACTGAAGTAATCGTCAGTGGATGTTGGTTGGTATTAAACAACGCGCTATGTGAGCCTGTAGTAATGTCACTTAATTATTGATCAAGTAATATTAACATGAATATGGAAATATCCCCCCATGAATATATCCCCCTGTCCTGTGGGATGGTTCTTTTTTACTCCCATCCATCCCGAGGGAACACCTTAAACAAAGGAATACAGTCTCAAATTGGTTAAAACAGCAAAACTCCATTACACTTAGAAAAAAGTTAATTTTCCAATATCAGTGGCCATAATACTTGAAATCAGTCAATACTTTTTTCATAAATATCCCCAACATCTTTATTTCACTTAAGCATAAATAATATACACACATATTGCATACCTGAATTTTTTTGTATTTTGTACCATGAAAAGTGAAACTGTTTGACATTTTCAATTAATCTATTTACTTTTTCAGTTATACACATACATATTTCAGGATCATGTATTTTGCATTTAATTTTAAACAAATCAAACATTATATGAATTTAATTTTTTGGGGGAGATAGAGTTAAAGAAAAGTTTTAAGCCCATTTCATTTTAAAAGAAAGTTTTATAGAGAGTCAGACACAACCTGGATATAATTTGCACAATAATAAAATCAGGCCATATTTGTTGCAAAGTGCGGAACGTAACAAATGCTGAGTGATACAGCCATAAATATTGAAACGAAATATGATTTATATTTTGCATTATGCAGTTTTCTGTCATAAAATTTCATAATCTGCACAATAGAACTGTATAATTTATTTTTTTCATTTAGAACACTCTACACATTAATATCACATTTTAAATGACTAAGAGAATCTTAAAAAAAATTATACTTCTTACCCCCATATGGAACATTTGATTTAATAGTCTTATTCCTCCAATCTGCAACTGTTTCAGAAAGTGCTTTCACAGTAGTAAGAATACCAGTTTCCCCTCCAGGCTTCTCTAAAGTTCCAACTGGTCCATTGGTGTGATCTACAATACCCAGCCCAGGATCAAATGGCTGACTGCAATCAGGTGATGTCCATTTAGGATCGCAGTGGCAGGTATTAATATTAGAACAAACCTTTAAAGATAAAACACAATAAGTATAATAGTAAACCTCCAGCAAACAAAACAGACTGCATATTTCCAGATGTTGCTATGAAACAAGGAAAGCAATATAACTTACTCCATGCCCTGAACAAGACAGGGCAATGTTATTTGTTGGGCATGATCCAGGCTCGATAAATACATCAACATTGACACATGTCTGGTTAACACATATCTGAAATGTTAACATGATTCAGTTGATATGATAAAGCAACTGTAATAGAAATATTAGCACATTTTCAACAAATATTTATTCTGCATCAGTGACCTGCATAATTTGATATCAGAAATATCTATAAAATAGTCTTTCTGTTTTTAACACCATGTTATATTACTAGATTGCAGTGCTTCTGTTTACTTACCCATGTGACATAAAAACAGCCAATTTTACAAGTTGTTACCATTTAAGTTATCTTTCAAACTATAACAGTACTTTTATCACAGCATATTGAGTAATGTAAAAACTATGCACTACTTAATAATATTGATATTTACAGTGAGAGCACAATCTATACAACCCATCGATAGTTAAAATAAGTTTGCATTTGTTCACGCCTTTTTTCCAATTTTCATAAATTTTATAAATCTGTAAAACATAGATCATAAATTTAGTTAGACTATTGAAAAATTCAGTAATGCAACAATACCCTAATTTCTTTTAAAAAGGAATACTGTGACAGTGCATTTTAAATAGAGGAATGGTTGGAGCAGCATATGTAAAAAAATATCAATTTGAAACAAGGCATTTAATATTCCTGCCATATGGAATAAGACTTCGACAAAAACTTAACAGTCTGGAGCAGTACACAAAGAAAATTCAAGGTGTTTACAATATGTATACGTGGCAAATGCATACACTTCAAAGACATTCCAGAAATATTTTGATCAACAATTATTCAGAAACGCTGCAGAAGTTTCCATTTCAAATTCTAATATTTTATTTAGTTTTGCTAGACTTGGGAAAAGAAACTCATACTTATGACTTGAATTACAAATAATTTTTTCTAATTCAGTTATATGTTTAACTTAAATTTTATTTCTTTTAGAATCATAGAAATTTGAATTTAATTAAATTATTTCAAATTTTGTTTATCCTATGGCAACTTCTAACAACTACATAATTATCTGTTATTATAAAATGAAGAAACTGCCCATAATTGTATAGCAAAGCAGACAAATGAGACCCTGAGCTACAAAATTTGAAACTTGTATTGCCCAGATGTTGAAAGTGCACACTTGAAGAAATTTTTTATAAATTTGATTTGGATTTTTTAAAATTTAATACCAAAGCAATTTTTTGTTGGTTTTTCACATGTCTTCACTTAATGAACAAACTAAAAACTTAGAATTTTACTATTTCTACCACTGATACGGTACAAGAAATCATTTAAATGAAATGAATTCTTAATGTAATTTACTGATTTTTGATCATGATTAGTATTTTAAAATTTTCACAGATTATACGAGGATAAAAATTCTTCACTTTTTTTAAAATGATTAAAAAATATTAACTAGGCATTTATTTTTATTTTATTATCATTTTTTAAATATGCTGCACAGTATGATTTTAAGAGGAAACAGAGGTTCCTGTTCTTCTTTGGACATCATATGATTTCTCCTTTGAGACATCATTATATACTGTCTTTTCCCTTACACATAGCTATCTCTAGATGTTATTTTTTAATATTTTCTCTCTCCCCCCTCTTCACTAGCATAAATACCTTGCAAAGAAATTAAATTTACTAGGGAAGACTGCTGTCCTTTTATTAATGATTCCCCCCCTCCAAAGATGCATTTTCCAGTTAGTACTCTTTTTTATTTCAGTAATCTAATTTTCTTTTCAGTTTACTGTAAAAATTTACTGCAGTTTAAGGGCTGACTGGTATTTAAAATTATGCGATAATAATACAACAGATTCATTAATTAAAGAAAATATAATTTTTTCAAAGTTCCCAATTATATATTTTTTGACATGTTTTTTGATATTGTCAATAAGGTTTATTTATCTATTTTGTTAGCATCCACGTATCTGAAAGAGGAGTCTTATTATAATTTCATAATATAGTATTTTGCTTTTTCTAATGATTAAGTCTAATTCTAGAAAATGTTTGAAGGCTACAAAGACACTGATTATTGTTTTACCATTGCTAATGCAATCTCCGATGGCAATTTGCAAAACGATTTTTCACTCACCCAGTAAGGTTACTAACTACAAAACTGTCCAGTTAGAAGTAATTTTGTAAGACAGTGAATCTTATCTCCTCTGCATAAACGCTTACATCTACCTTATTTCATAAATAATGTGTCCAAACAGTCATGCATGTTTTTTTCTCCTCCAAGGTTATGTCTCTTCATGGTCAACTGTAGCACATTAGCTTTTTTTCTCTTTTCTCTGTATTTTCAATATTGATGTTATTATCACAATAAATTTTAGAATCTAGATAAATAAAATTATCCATTCTTTCAAATATAAACTGAACAGCTTTTCAAAATGGAAGGAACTATATGATTTCTAGTAATTGCCATACCTTTTCTGAAGTATATTAATTTTTCCTTCCACATTTCCAGCAGCATTCATGAGAGTTGTAAAAGCTTCCCTCAAGCCAGTGTTTAATGTTATAGTCCAGATATGGCCAAACTGCGGCTCTCCGACACCTTAACTGCGGTCTCGAGCTACTTGCGATCTTTTGCCATTTGAAATGCGATTGGTTTTGAGTAAATATAGTTTCATTTTTTAATACAAATGGAATTTGAAATAGAAAGCATGCAGTGCCACATTCCTTTATTAATTTCTGTTAGTATGTATGTAAAAATTTGATAGATTTCAAACTGTCCACTGGTGGCTTAGCGTCAAAGCAACAAATTAGTTAATAATTCCATTTCTTGTAATTACCATTCTACTTATATTACTTTTTGAACAAGTAATAGTCATCGGAATAAACTAATATAAAGTTACTCTAAAACACAATGCTAACCTTTTTATTTAATTATGCTCCCTAATATTTTTTTCTCTCAAGTTAATTTTACTTCAGACAGTATCTTCTTACATTCCTGTGTGATCCCATTGTTCACAGCAGCTGTGATCCACATGGGCGATTTGCTATTCATTGTAGGTTATTACTTTTATTCAGTCTTTGAATGGCATGCGTAACTGCTGAAGAAACCTGTTTTGCCTTGCAGTCTATATAGAGCTCTTTTAATTTTATGAGTTTTTTTGGTTGTTTTGTTTTTGTGTGTGTGTTGGTGTGGTGTGAGCTTTCAGCCTTTTACTTGGTTGGAACTCTCACTTGGTTGTCTCAACTTTCTGCGGAACTCCTTCAAAATTAATTTCCTATCCCTCAGCAAGTCAGGCATTTTTATGCAATTGATTTCACAACCATTCACAATAATATACTTAAGGAACACTTTTCCTACACGAAACTCTTTCTTTCATAATAATTCCTTGGTAATCCTAGGCAGCAATCATAATTTATTTCACCAGTGGTTGTGGATGCTGAAATATTTGGAGTCATGGGAAGAATCACTGGTTTGAAAACAATTTAAATTTTAGTAAAAACGTTTAATTCCCAGATATTGTTATTCCATACAAAAATCTTTCACTTTAATCATCAAATCTTCATATCAATGACGTAACAACAAACAATGAGGGATCAAAAGAACACAAACGTCTCTCTTCTCTAAAGTCAAATCTGTCTGTCAAAATCAGCATATTGATATTGGTGAAATATCTTGTAATATTTTCTTGTATTTTTCAATTTCTTGTTTGATGACCTTCTTTCTTTCTACTTTGCATTATGTAAAAGGCATTTTGCTGCACTAGGTTAGAGTTGCCAGTAAATATCACATTAGGTTAGAAGCATTTTGCTGCCCAGCATATCTAAAATTTTTCACCCCTTAGTAGTGCTGCTCTATTAATTAATTTAATCAAAAGTTAATTCATTTAATTCAATTAATTAAACTAATTTACTTCAATTAGTTAAGCTAATTAATTTAATTCAAAAATTTCTTTATATTCAAAACTTGTTTCATTATTTTTGAAATGATATAAATTTGGACTCGTGGCTCTCGAACATTCATAAAATCGATCATGTGGCTCCCAGTATCTTGAAGTTTGGCCATTCCTGTTATAGTACATACTAATCTACACACATTAATTAGAAAGCATTGAAAAAGCATTGAGAAAACATGCACCAAAGGAAGTTTGCAAGCACACACGTAAAAAAAGTACTAAAATACTTACCTTTTCCTCAGCACATTTTGTCCCATCAATCATTAAGCCCAAGTCAGGGATTTCTGCGGTGATTGTGCCAGAGGTTACCCTACAAGTATATACAAAAATAAATGCAGGGCAATATTTATTACAGTTTATTAAAAAATCACTATAGTAAGAAGAAAAGCAAATTGTATGGCTATAATTCATTTCGTAACTTACAAATTTGCATTATATGAAACAATGAAACTGGAAATTATTCTTATGAAATAAATAATTAAATTAGATTAAAAAATTAATTTATCCATTCCCCCCATCCAACATAAAACAATCAGCTACTAGTACACACCATTGTCATGGCAATGGCATCTCTGAGGCAAAACGTGATTCAATAACTAAGCAAAATTTGAATTACTATAAAGTAACATGATAATTTATTACTTTATGAACTACTTTAGCAACTGCTATTGGGAATGAATTAGGTAATTTGTAAATGAGTGATATTTTTATATTCATAAATTTTATATCCTTTAAAAATCCTTGCTGTGGTTTAAAAGCTGAAATATAAATTTTGGTATGGTTCAATTAGTGAATAGTTTTGAAACAATAAGTGCATTTTTTAACCCCCCTCCCCCAGTTAGCAAGGTGGAGGGTGACCTTAGTCTTGGGCCTGGTTCAGATCACAGAGAAGGTATAGATGTTTGTAAATGCATAATGTCATTGTGTGCTTAAAATATGATCAAGCTGAAAGTTTCCTCTAACTCTTTTTTCCTCTCCTGGTTTTCCTTTCTGTAGGAGAAAGAAGCATCTGACTGCTGATGTATTCTTCTTCAAAACTGGAATACAGCTTTTTCCTTTTAGTGAGTGTAATTTAGTCATCTCTCAGGCAACATTCTCGGTGATTAGACAGCTAGTTGGCAAATGAATAAAGTTTAAAAGTATCTAGCCATTTAGAACAGCAATATACACTGACAAGCCAACACATTATGACCATCCTCACATTTTTCAGAGCTTGTCTGGATGACATGGAGGCCCCATGATTAAGTGGGAAAGGTATTTAACTGTTGCTGGAGAAGGCTAGGAATCATTCTTGCACTTACTTTTGCAAGTGATGAGAAAGGCTGCTGATCTAAGCAAATTTGATAGAGGGAAGATTGTAATGGCCTAAACACTGCCAGAATGCATATCTACGAAGCCGCATGACAGGTAGGTTGTTCATGATCTGCAGTTGTTAGTATTTATGCAAAGTGAATAAATGACTGTTCATCACATAGATCTTCACATGTAACAATAACATAGTTACCTTTGCAAAATCATCCATTTGCAAAATACAGAACACTGGCTAACAATAACATTGTTACATGCTTTGAAAAGGCTTCATTTATCTTATTTGGAAGACAGTGAATGGCCTTTTTTACAAGTTGCTGATTGATAGGTAAGCCTTATTTTTACTGCCTGCTAGTGACTTGAGTAGTAAAAATGCTGAACACTGGTAGCTCAGCCTGTCATCAAATGCTGATGAATAGGCACTGGCTGCATGGGCATTTTCATGGATTTCTTTCTCCATGTGTGACACCAATATGACCCAATATCACTGATAAATTATTTTTGTAAAGACACCACATTCAAAATCCCTTTAAATACCTATCCAGCATAAAATTGTGGTGGATAGGTGTGTGTTGTGGTGGATAATAATAAGATAAAATTGTGGTGGAAATTAGATATTTTGTAAAATTCCGATTTTTATTAACATGATTTTTATCACTGACAGCCATGGGCTGCATATGTCCTACATGTCTGACATGCTTGTCCTAACATGCTTTTAATTAAAGTATGTTTATCATGTGTAACCAAGAGCTGGGTGGCACATATGTCTCGTACAGCCATTGTTTACCACAGCAAAAGGTGCGAAGAGAATATAAAATGTAACATAAAGGAATTTTTCATTATCCTAAAAGCCTAAACATGGATTAATTTAAAGGTTAGTAATATTTCAGTTGAAAATTACAGAAATTCTAGAAAAACATTTGCAAAATACAGAAAAGTTTGTGTCAAAGATATTCACAAAGTTTGTTATATCCGATTGTCATAGATTTTTAGTTTTGCTATACCTGTAAAAATAACTCATTGTACATTACCAAAAATGTATTTTAAATTAGGTTTGACTACAGCTCTGCATATATATGTTTGTAAAGCTTAAACACTGATCCTTTTATACCAAATCAGATGATTTTATAGACCCAGCATTTTTTTCTTTTTCAAAATACAGTCATTCATTGTGTAATCATACTTTTTTCAGCATTTTTTTTTTGAATGATTTTCAAAAACATAAATTACATAGTTTTACGAGATCCCTTTTAGCACTCAGTGCTCTTCACCCAAAATTCTCAGAAAACTCTGGCAAATCCTGACTCTATGGTAGGTATTCTAAAGCTGTTCTCAATGATTTTAAACATTAATGCCAATACTAGAACAGCAAATTGCAACTGGGAGCAGATGCCACTATTTCTTCAGCAGATCTAGTCTTTCTACCTTGCAGTTCTAAATAAATAAGTTTTCAGGACATTTCCAAAATAGTCATTATTAACTGCATATGTGTGCAATATATTAGTATAATTATATCAGCCTAAAATATCAGTGTAATATATTAATAAATATGAGAATTCTGTTAAATATCTAAGCATACACACAAACTCAGGTATTTAAGAGGATTCTTAAGATGGTGTCTTCACAAAAATACTTTCTCAACTGGGGTTGAGAGGTTGAGAAAGTGCCAGTTACATATGGAATTAACAGAAATTCAGTGTGACTCAAAAATTCAGTGAAGCAGTATCCCCATATTTTACAAGTATGCACATAAATTAGCATTGTTAATATCAGTTACCGAAGTATATGGCTTGCCAGAACATGCTTTTAATCCCTTATCTTTTGAAATGATCCTATAAAATGACAGCTGAGACATGGCTGTTTCACTGCTTCATACATGCCATAATATTTGAAGCATTTCATTACTGCTTTTTCCGAGTTTAAGACAAAATTCAATCACACTTTTTCTGTATTTTCACAAGATGTCTTCCTCAACTACCATATCAAAACATACTAGGTATTTCCACTTGCTATGAGCATGGCTATCCAGCTGCAAATTCAGACATAGCTATGTGCAATTTCATAAAACCAAGAACACAGCTGCAATAAACAGAAGCTATTTAAAATTTTTTAGTGTGTTCTTGTAAACAGTTCAAAGGATCTTATTTAAAAATACGTTAAAAATAAATAAATAACTACCATTATTAATACATTTCCTCATTAAAGCATTAATCAGTGAAAATGTTTTGGTTATTACAAGTTTAAATGCATTAAGAGATTTTTCAAAATACAATATTATGATTATTAACAATTTAAGAACTACATTTTTTAATGTTTTCCAAACAGAAATTTTAATGATATATATTGAATATAATGTGGAATCACAGCCCCCTCGCCTTCCCCCCCAAATAAAGAAAATAGATAATATATTAAATTAAAATAATAATTTTTTGTGCTAACATATTCCTGACTATTAGCCTACATTAAAAAATAATTAAATTAAAATTAAAACATTCTTTTCAGTTTTATCATTATAGATTTATTAAATGGACATTAAAAAAAAACAAAAAATAAAATTAACGAAAGAACTGGAAAAGTAACTTACTTGCATTCATATTCTTGACCACCGATAGAGACTATTGTTCGAGTGTACTGTTTATCTTTTACAGCAATCATTGGGGCTCGTGAACCTCTCTGACACTGAAGAGAACCACAACGAACATTCCTTCATGGAACAAAAATGCATAAAAATATTTTTAAAAAAGTGTGATATTAATATTCTATACATAGTTATTTCTGTTTATAAAATATATATGCAATTATGAAATTTCCATTTTTTAAAAGATATTTAAACCAGCTCTCAGTTTATAAAATCTACAGGACAGCATTCACAATAAACTAAAAATAATGGTTTATCCAAAGAAAAAAAAATAGTAAAATGACTTTTCTTCGAAATTAAGATTAATAGAAAAATACTACTGACAATGCCAGTGTAAAACAGAAGTGTAATAACTCTGTATGCTTGATTTATTTTTAAGATTCAACAATATACTTTTAGCAAATGCTACAACATTGTTTATATATGCTGATCTACATGCAGTTAAATTATACACTGCTGTGGATAAAAATAGCAGCTATGCTGTGATATCATCAACTTTCATTGCTGTTAACCTGTGCATTTTCCTTTAGGGACTGGTTCATTCACCTTCAATTATCAGAAGTCATTTGTAATTACAATGGTAAAAATATTCAATTATTACAAGATTTAAAATATTTATTAAATTTATCTATTTATCACACATATACTGAGTGGCCAAAATATTAGAGATAAGCACTAAAAACACATTGGTCTAATTTAGCTTTGATCACAACCGATAAGTCTTCTGCATATAGACTCAAGATGCTGATATCATTTCTGAGGAATGTACGCTCATACTGACATAATGGCAGGTCTAATTTTATTCAGGCTGGATGGTGGCATTTCCAAACGTTGAAATGATCTTTGAACTTCATCCCATAAATGCTAAACGGAATCAAGGTTAGAGCACTGAGTTGGCCATGGGAGAAAGTTGAGCTCAAAATCATTCTTTTCAAACCAATTTGAGATAATGCATGCAGCCAAGGCACACTGCCAAGCTGAAAAAGATCACTGTATTATTCTCTAACACAGCCATAAATGAGTCTACGTAACTGGCAGTGACGCTACAATAACATGTGATGTTAAGAGCTGTTTTCATGACATATCAAAGGAGTCATTGCACTACAGAAAAATATTATTACCCAGGCCATAATTTCATGATCATCAGCTTAAAGAGTCATCATCAGGCAAAAGGATTCCATAATTTAGCTTTGCTTGATCTGTATTCCATCATATGAATGACGGGGCAGGAAACAAGATTCATCAGACCGAGCAACCTTTTCCAGCTGTCAGGTGTTTGGTTTTGGCACTCCTGAGTCTGGCTGAGCGCAGTTCTGTTTTTCATTTATTAGTGAGAGCGTAGCCATCCTTGACAGTTTTCTGCTGTATAAATCCTTTTGCTGCAAAGTTCATCATGCTATGCTTGTGATGCACCTGAACTATTCTGAAATGCAATTCCTGTGTTGTTGCCTTTCTCTTGCAGCAGACATTTGTCTCAGCTGCCTTTCACCTCTTTTGTTTATCAGCACTTTTCGATTGGAATTATTCTTATTACCTGAAGGTTTTTTTGCTTAGCTGCCACTATCTAAACACTCATGATGGTGTTGCATGAGAAAAGCCTAGAACACAATGTCAGTTCAGAGATGTTGGAATGAAGTCATCTGCAATCCACAATCATGCCTAATTAAAAGTTATTCAAATATTTTATTTTACACATTTTCATACTAACCACAGCGACAACTATTTCTTCTCAAAATGAGTGTCTTATATAAGTAATTCCTAGCTGTTATCACTCTGTAACCCACTGGCAGCCTGGTAGCTCTCAAAATGCATAAAGAAAGTTACATGTATTTGTTCTTAAGAAATAAAGAGAAATATTGAAACAAGTAAGAAAAAGAAAATATCCTTCTTAAGCACCTTCCACGCTACAGCAGCAATACAAGAAAAACTGAAATGTTTGAAACTGAATTAGATTTTTAAAATAACCATAATCACACAAATACACTACCTTCCAAAAGTTAAGGAACAGCATGTTTTTTGTGTCTAATTTGAGATTGAAGCAACACAGAAACAAGAAATTTACAGCACATGTTCACTAAGTAGTTCTTTAATGAATGTGACATAGAATATTTCTAAAGTTCAACAAAACATGAATTGCAATAAAAAAATTGCACTCTGGGCAGAGAAATCCAGTCTTTTAGAAACAGTATATCAAGTTTTTGAAGAAAAACGGGATGGTAACATTACAAAAATAGGTTCTAATAACACATGTTTCCACCCCTAGCTGCAGAACCTTGGTGGCAGTGATGTTCCATGTTGTCAATTAAGTCAATGAAATGGATGTCAATGAATGTCAATTGTTGGTCAATGAAATGGGAAGCAATGACCAGACATGGAGTAATCCTTGTTCAAGTTCATCTAACAACTTTGGAGGAGGACTTAAAGATGCAACCTGTATCCCAAGGTAGTTCCAAAGATGCTCTATCAGATTCAGGCCTGGGGATTGAGCTAGCCAATCCATCTGCTTCATACCGTGACCCTCAATATATTCTTTAGGAACCCAAGCTTGGTGTGGTCACGTATTGTCGTCCATTAGAAAAAATCCAAGACCACTAGCAGTGGCATATGGGGGATATGGAAATCAAGAATCTTGTCTCTATCTCACACCAGTCAAAGTTCCTCCATGGAACACATGCAGGTCAGTATGACCACCGAGAGAGATCTCATTATTCCACTACCTCTGTAACTGTGTCTTTCCACAATGTGAAATTGGTTGTATCTGGTGTGTTGTTCCCTAGATCAGCTGACAACCTGAATCACTCTCCAATGTGAACTCGTCTGTAAAGAGAACAGTTGCCCATTGTTGACTGGTTCAGGAGACGTGTTCTCTTGCTCAACATAAACGGACACCTCTGTTTCCTCGGGTCAAGGGGACACATACAACTGGTCGTCTTGCATACAGACCTGTATTGTGCAGGTGTCTGCACACTGTAGTGGCTGAGATTCTTGTTTCTGTTGCCACTAAATGATCTGCCATGAACTGAGCACAATAATGTTGCTCCTTCTTCAGACTAAAAGAGCTAAATAACAGTCTCCCGCAGGTGTTTATGCCTAGAACATGTCTTCTAGACACAGTATTCTTGGATTCAAACTGATTCCATAGTCGGTGGACCACAATCAGAGAGACACTGAAACGTATAGCAGCATCAGCTTGTGACATCCCCACTTCCATCCATCTGTTTGCCCACCACCTCAACAAGTCGGGCAAATGACTTCTCCTGGACATTGATAGACTTCCCTGGATATTGCCCACAAATAACAACTGAAGATCAACACTCGTGAACAAAATATTACTATTTTTGTTTTTTTTTCTTTAATTCCTATCTAAGTATTCATTTCTATAAAATAAAGGTGGTAGCTATTGTTTTTGCATATATTTTCCTAAACTTCATTACTGTCATGCATATGAACTGTGCATTTAAATGTTACTGACATTTTTGTAATGGTGAGTTTTGAAAAACATGCTGTTCCTTAACATTTGGAGGGCAGTGTATATCACAAAGATATTTATAATTATGGTCTGGCTGCATGGTAGTTTTATTAGTTTTCGCCATATGTAATGCTAATACTAGCCAGTTTCTTTTAAAAAATCATCAATGAAGGTATTTTTCTCTTTAAGCAGATAGCCAAATGCTTTGATAAAATCTAAGTAATCTTTTAGTTCCTGAACAAAATATAACTTTAGAAGTCATAAATTACTAGCAGAAATGAATTATACAGGGTACCCACAAAGTTCACGAACAACTTTAACAGCTTGCTATTTGCGAATAGAACAATTCGTACCTTTGGTACTAGTCAAACTTTCAATAGAAAGATTCAAAATTTTTGTCACAAGTGAGACAACCTTGACATGCCACAAAACGACTTTTAGTTGATGGTTTCCAATTCTAAGAAAGTGTAATTAATCCATGTATCAAGGTAAGCTCTAACTGTTATTGTTTGCTCATTGAAGAAAAATGGTCCTAAAATCTTGCCACGCAGCATCTTGCTCTAAACATTCACTTTTGGGCTGTTCTTGCTTTAACTTCCTTGTGATATAAGAATTTTCACATCCAAATCCTCACATTATGTGTATATCAAAACAGTAAAACAGATCACTGAGAGAAAACTTCGATATACATGTAATAATAGCACAAGATTTAAAGTCAAAATTGAAATTTTTTTTTTTTAATTTAACTAATCAGAATTTCTATACTCTGAAAAAGTATATGAATCTAGAAAAATTTCTTAAATGAGAATATTCTTAAATCTTAATAACAGGAGAACTAAACTTCTGACAGTCTCAAATTTGAGCAGTCAATATGCTGAGTTTTTTATATTCAAATAAATGAAGAATCAATCAAAGGGGGAAGAAGATATGGAGAAGAAAAAATGGGAGGACAATCTTTTTCTAATGGCTATTTTGAATATTTCATGACTAAGATCCTTAAAACAGGTTATGAATGATGAAAATTTTTGTTAAAAATGTTGCTTGTTGTACAGCAGTAAAAATATGTATATAATGATATATTTAAAGTAATAATAATATATACAATAATATAATTAAATTAATAATGATTATTATGTTTTGCTAATTTTAAGTTATTCATATATCTTAAAAAGCAAATTACACTCACTCTTCAGTGCACTTTATAAAACCACCTTGACTATCGGTCCCACAATTTCCATTCAAACTACCCTGAGTATTGAACTGTTGAAAACATTCAAATTCTGACTGTACAGCTCCTAAAAGATAAGACATTTAGCTATGGGAAAACAATAAAATATAAATACCAGATATTAAAAAAATCAGTTTCTTTTAATATTCTGTTCTCTATAAAAACTAATATGATAATTATTTGCACACCGCATTACTTTTCAGAAGACTTTGAAAAAACGACCCTGGCTTTTAGATATAAACACATATTTGAGAAATTCAAAAAATGCACCCCTCATATATGTAATCCCAGAATGTCTTCAGTTTGAGGTATAAATATACTTGAGCACTTGAGCATAGAGTTGTAAATATAAGTATAAATATACTTGAGCTAGAGTTATTGGTATTAATAACTCTATGCTCAAGTATATCCCATAAAATGATTAAGGAATTTTAAATTTAGAAAAAGATAATCAGAAGTAAAAAAGCATGTCAAAATCAAGTAAAATATGCTACCTTGAAGATTACTGAATGCTAGTACAACTAGGATATACAATAATACTTTTAAAATTAGAATTAAAAAAGTTAAAAAAACTTGTTGCATGTATTTAATGTCAACAGTTCTAAACTTTTACATCTCGCCCCCTCCTGGTAAAAGGCAAAAGTTAAAAATACTTGTCTGCCAGAAATGTTGCAGAGAAAACAATGAAAAAAAGGGGGGGAATACAGTTCTAAGACACAGTGGTATAATGTAAAGCAGTGGACAAACATAACCATTTTAAAAAATCATCATACAAAATATTATAGTAAAAAATAAAGTACCTACAAATTGTTACATAATGATGATATCACAGACATGTGTTTCTCACAAAATATTTTAGGTGACAATAAGTAAGCAATAATTTCACCATTATATTTCATACTTTTGTACTAAATATAAATTTTTACTGAAAAGCAAGAAAGAAATTTGAGCATTTAAAATTAAAAATGAATAAAAATTAATGCTACATGTAGCATTTAATAGAACTTTAAACTTATATTGCTGACTATTTTAAGTTATTATTTAATTAATCTCTTTAATAAAACATATTTGTAGATATTCATTAAAAATATCTTATAAAAGATATTAAAAGGAAGATGATACATAAATTTGATTTTTACTATTTTAAAGATTTTTGAAAAGTTTAATATTAGGTTTTTCAATAAAAATTTATTACTTTAAACAAAAATATTAGATATAGATATAAAAGCATTACTTATTTCTTCTTGTACCCATAAACAAATATCAGAAAATTCGCTTAAATTTTTTTTTCAGTCTGGAAATGTATCTCTGCGGTTTGCGATGTTAACATCATGATTCGCAGGTGTTTTATTTTTTGTCATGATATTTTGTATGATAATGTTTTAAAACTGCAAAATTTTTTGCCCAACTTTAATTCTATTGCAATGTACTCTTCTTGCTTTTACACATGTACAACAAAGATTTCCCATTGCATTGTTTTCGCCATGGCATTTTTTACCTGCAACCAAATACCTGACCCTTGTTCTGTCATGTTATGATAAAAAATAATTAACAGAATTAATTTTTTAATTCATTAAGCATCACAAACGAAATCAAATGCATATGTACTAACTTCTATGAATTGTTAACAGTTTTTATGAAAATCTACGTAGCTTTATGATTTTATGCCTGAAGACTCCTTTTTTTATTACAAATTTTACATTATTTTTGTAGGATGCCAAAAATCACTTCATCATGGCAATTTGTCGCCAAATCTATTTTTAGCATACATTTTTTATTAGACTCTGGAATTCCATCGGATCATGTTGTGGAGAACGATACCCCCTTTGTGAGCTTTGAGATAAATTCACTTTCTAGAGCTAGTGAAGAATGCACATAATTATATCAACAAAAATTTCCCACTGAAAAGTGAAATATTACTTCATGTAGAAATTGCTAATTTAAAAGAAACTGAAAATTCTTCTTTTAATAATGTTTTATATTTTGGGGATAAACTTCTTCTGCTCACAGTAAGAGATGGAAAGAATGATGATACAGCATGGAATGAATTGCAAAAACAATTTACCACATTTAAGTGCGAGGAATTTGAATTGCTACAGCCTGAAGACATTAGTATGGATGGAAGCAGTGCTTGGTTTTTCAGAAAAGATATGCAGAGTAGATGAAATTGCTACAAGATCACTAAACTCCTGAAAGCTCACAGGAATACAGACTGTAGTGCTCTTAAGCATTGCCAAAAAAAAATGTCTGATAATAATGTCAAAAAAGAATCATGTCTGAGATTTCACTCTTCAGTGATAAAGACTCTTGAGAATATCTTGATTGTCAAATATAAACAAGAAAATAAATGTTATAAAGCTAATTTTTCTAATTCCTTTTTAACAGAAGAAAAACAGCTACTATGACTATTTTAAAATAAAAGTGTTTTTCATCTTCTAATTATGTTTTACATTTAAACGAATTTTTTCCAAATTTTGAATTTCATGTTCTTCTGAATTTTTTTCTAGAAACCTGATTTGTATTCTTACATGGTTGACAGGTATACAGACGGCATACATGACGCCAATTACCCCATGAGTCATAAGTCCCTCTAAAAAACAACAGTCGAAGTTTTTCTTCTAACAGTGGGCATCAACAGCAGCAGCAGTATTTTGGATAATGTACCTGCAGGTCTGTTTTTCAACAGAATAATTAATTACAGCTATCTATTTTCTCATTCATATTTATTTATTTTTTCATATACTATTAGGAGGATTGTTTAGTGAAAGGTTGTTGAAGGACAAGAGGAACCTTTCACTTTGCTGAAATGCTATGATGTAATTAACTTTCAATCGATAACAGATTACATTTTTCATCTATTATAAAATATTTGTCCATGAAATAAAAAAATATTGAATAATATTTAAAATATTCCATCTAAAATTATTCAGTTGCTCTGCACAATATTATGATTTTGTTTATTTATTTATACATTTTGGGGCTTCTATTTACAAGTTTACGATTTTTACAATTTGCAATTGAAGTATAAAATACTTTATCATATCACAGAATGAAATTATCACATTTCTAATCTTTTAATCAAATACTTAAATCTTAAAAAAAAAACATCTGATTATAGAATTAGGTACCATAATATACAAACATCAACCATTTTCCTGGAACCTGTCTTATGAAAAATAAACAGTTCCCTTTTCAATATCTTAAAAGTAGTTACACAATACATTCTGTATGATGCAAGGATTCATAATGTGTAGTAATTTAACGATTCCCCAAAATAAAATTAAAGTAAAATGTATTTTATCTTCTAATTCAATAAGCAACAAAAAGAAAATTCTATCATTAAAAAAATTACATTTACTATCAGAATTTTAATAAAATGATATATTTTTTTAAATGCTTGAATTATTATATTCTAATAAAAATGGATGAAAATTAACTTTTAATAAAGTTACATGCATATGAACACAAAATTTTAAAAAAGGATAAAAATTTGTTCTAATGATTCAGTTTACCAGAGGTAAAAGCATATGTAACACTTTGACTAAATTACTAATTTAAGTATAATCAACATTTTTTTAAATGTATTAATTATTATTACAGCAATAAAAGTTTATGCAAACTAATTTTTAAGGAAATTACACATATATGAACATAAAATAATAAAAAAAAAATTAAATGATAATAGTTTATCAGAGGATGAGGTAAAAGCACGTGTAACATTTTGACTAAAATTACCAAAATATTTTTCCAGAGCATGTTTAAAATTGTAGAAGATAGGTTTTATTACCATAACCCCACAGATATTCACACTGCTCATCAGGTGTTGGACAACGTCCATGGAAACAATAACCTTTACCATTTTTGCACGATGCTCCATTCTTTTTAAATAGATCGACGGGGCACTAGGAATTAAAATTATACACATAACTAATTAACAAGGAAAGCACATATGAATCAATGGCTAATTACACATACAATTACATGAATTATTTTTGTTTCTTATTTTACTTTCATTTCTAATCTTTTCCAGATTAATGAAATAAATTCAATAAACATTTCTAACATTGTTTTTTATACACTTTCCTTTATCAAAAATAAAGATTTATAAAAAAATTATATCACCCTGAACTCCCACTTTTGCAAAAATAGAATAATGGCACACAATAATATGTTCCGAGACCTGCCATGATCATATGAAGATAATACTGAATGTTACAATGCCCACACATCTATATATATACGCGTGTGTGGATATACATTGGGTTTTAATGAAAGTTTCCCGCCAGCACAAATATCATCTGTGCAAACAGTTTGCATTGCCATATTTAATCATATTTTGTCAAACGATTTTTGGCATTTGAAAGAAAGAGACTTGCTTTAGAACATTGTGTTATGAAATTTGTAAAAAAATATTCTTATCATTAAATACAAGGCGTCTGAAATCGAACTATCACACTGCTAGATTACAACCATCATTTACTTCCAGTTCTGTTGCAAAAAGTCAGCTACAGAATGTCATCAAAACATATGTACAGCTTAATGTTGTATCATATGTCACTGTGAAGTTTTGGTACTGAAAGTTCAAAAACAAGGACTATGACATTCAAGAAGCAGAGTGCTTTGGTCTGCCTACTGATGTCAATGAGGGCCATGTTTGAGAACTTGTGGAAGAAGATCAATATATAACAACTCAAGAGCAAAGAAGATCAATATATAAGCACTCAAGAGATTGCTAAGAAATTAGACGTTCGTGCCATGTCCATTAGTTGCGCTATGCATCACACAAATTTGATATACAATTTCAATCGCTGGGTGTTGCATAAGCTGACTCAAGCAGATATGGACAGATGTGTTCAAGACTGCACTAATCTGCTGAAATATCAACAAAAGGACAAAATTCTGGACTCGAGTGATGAAAATTGGATTTACTTCAACAACACTGGCCAAAAAGGGGGTTGGTCTGTGCCCGATGAGCCCATCGGCAGTGTAACAAAGTGCAAATTGACTAACAAAAAGATCATGCTTTGTATCTGGTGTGTATGATTACCATGGTATAACGAACAAAGAGGTGCTTAGAAAAAGGTAAAACCCTCAACAGTAAGGTGTACAGCAAGACACTAGTCTGTGTTGATGCTGCTATGAAATAAACACATCGAACTGAGTTCTGGAACAAAAAGATAATGTTCCACCAAGATAATGCAAGACCACATGTGTCTGCATTCACCGAATGGACATTGTATGGACTCGAATGGAATCTTTTGCCATACCCATCATATAGCCCCAAAATCAGACCTTTGGACTTCTACATTTTTTACACTGGCAGCTATATCTTGCTGGTGCTATACTCCATTCTGCACAGGATATCCGAAATGAGGTTGAACAGTTTTTGGATTCATGGCCACCAAGTTTCTGGACTGAAGGCTTTGAAAAACTACCAAAATGTTGGCAGAAAAGTCATATATTTGGGTGGTGATTACTGCCTGCACTAAAGGTACTGCTTTCTTTTTTTTTTTTTCAACTTTATTAACAATTTTTTAAGAAAACTTTTATTACAATCAGATAATATATATATCAAAAACTTATTAACAATTTAGTAGAAGTAGATTAAACCATCCAAGGAAGATGCTAAAACTGTATAAAGAAACCTATATATATATATATATATATATAAAAGGTGAAGGAATATATATACATAAGGTTGTAAAGGAATAATTATAACTAAACAGGCTAAAGAAATTGAGCCAAAAAATAAAGAAATAACATTGTAATTGTTAAAGTTATAAAAATCAAAATGAGTTTGCCAGTGAAAAAATGGCAAAACAAACTTTCAAAAAAAAAAGTGGAAATAAAAATACACATGAAAAATGCTGTATTATCACTCTCTGACTTTTACTTTGTCAAGAAGAGGTCAGTGATTGAGTGACAACACTTTTTTTTCTGCAGAATCTTTTTTTCCATTTCTATACACTTGAAATTAATCAAGGCACTAAATAAATAAATAAAAAACGTTTTTCAGCATCTCAACAAATTAAAAGTGGCTCCTCTACAAGAAAAGTTTCCACATTTCAATTTTCATAAAAATGTTAAATGCAATACATAAAATTGATCAAAAAAAACTATGTAAAGCTAAAAGGAACATAAATAACCTGAAACTTAATTTATTAATTTAATAAAATTAAGAAACAAAAATTCACATTAATTAAATATACAGTGGAAAATATAATTAAAAAAACAATGCCAGATAATAACTTCATTTTTTTGTCCACTGTATATTTAATTGACATGGTTTATTAATTTTATTAATTTAATAAATTAAGTTCAAGATTTTTATATACCTTGTAGCTTTTATACAGCTTTATTTCTCATTCCTTTTGCCAGTTTACTTATAATTAGCAATTTGTGCAGGATGAATTTTTAAGTTCCTTTTACATTATTTATTGTAATTTAACTACATAAATATATACATATCTGTGTGTGTTTTATGTGTGTAATATTTGTATAAAACACATTCAACAATTAATTCATAAATTACAAAGCGTAAGACATTACTAATATTACAAAAAATACTAAAAAATGTATTATATACTGTACATCTGCAGTATATTTTCTCACACATTATACATATGCTAAGAAAGAATGCCAACACGCATAAAAATATGAAATTCATATTGAATAAAATC
The DNA here is from genome assembly GCA_000611955.2 of Stegodyphus mimosarum. NCBI lineage: Eukaryota > Metazoa > Arthropoda > Arachnida > Araneae > Eresidae > Stegodyphus > Stegodyphus mimosarum. The sequence continues at coordinate 108,730 of KK112925.1, read as the reverse complement.
ATTTATCTAAATGGCACAGCTATTAAAAAGTAGTGTACCTATACTGTGCAATCTTACAAGAATACAAGTATACAAGAAAAGGGGCCCTTTTCTAGATATTTTGTTCTCCTGATGAGGAAGGACATGTAGCTGCCCTCGAAATCGATTGAGTGTTTTGGTAAATGTACGCCAAATACAAGGTTGTTTCAGCGATTTTGAACTGACTCAGACTAAATAATACTGCACAAGATAGCTGCATAGCCATGTCACGACTTGTCCCCAGTTGTACTGAACTATAGCTCAATTACTAGAATTTTGGAAGCACACTATCTTTCCCTAAACAAACTTTCAAAGCACAATTACAATAATTGAGGGAGAGGGCAAAAGAAAATTCTGCAATAATATCTATTAATTTAGTAACTAAGGTTTCAGTTATGGTCTATTCACAGTGTTCTTTTGGTAGCTCAAGACACAATTCCTCTTCCTTTTAAAATTTGAAATGAGAAATTTATGAGGTACAAAATTCATATCAAACTGAGAACATGCTGTTACATGGTGAAATAAGCAGCTCAAATGCAATCAGAAATTTCTTCTGATAAGTGTCACTTATCATTTGCATAACTACATACATGCCATTTAGAGTGATGTTTTGCTGTTTATAAATGTTTCCACAAAAGGATTTTCATTGTTATTTCATTCTTTGAAACAGTACACTATATTCTCTGGCCACACAGCTCAACTACCCGCTTTAGTAGTAGGATAAAACATCAAAATCCCTTATTTTCATACATATGAGAAAAAGAAAGCACATCATATACATAATGCAATACAAAGTACATGATACTTTAAAACATGTAGGAAAAGTGTGTTGTTTGTTTTATTTATTACAAACTAATAGGAAAAGTGTGTTTGTTTTATTTACTACAAACTATTAGGAAAAGTGTGTTGTTTGTTTTATGTATTACAAACTATCACATATTGTGCATTGCCTTATACACATGATAATTTATGAATGATTCCTCTACATTTATGCACATTATACAAATATTGCATTACATGCAGCTTTTAGGATTATCTGGAATTTCACTAAAATGTAACAAACAGATCTTAAAACCATGAAGAATGATATTTACTAGTACCTAAGATTTGATTACAAGTAAATCCCACAAGTCCCAGAATTTAAGATGCCTTCAAATCATATACAGCCTTGCCATAATCCTGTCCTTTTTTTTTTTTTAATAAAAATGAGGAAAACAGCAGTGTTAAGAGGAGCCTTCCAAAGAGCACTGTATCTAAGGCCATCAATGGTCTTAATGAGGTGCTGGGTGGCACTAGTAAATTCAATAAATTTCCCCATTCTCATTTTTATCAGGTACTTATCACAATTCATATAAATAGTATGATTACTAAAAATTTACCTTGCAGTATAACCTGTTTCTAAATATGCTAGTTTTATACAGTCAGAAAGGAATGCATTTCACAATCGATGCTACTCAAATTCTTCATTTGTGATAAATAAATTTACAAAATAGTTTGCTTTTGAATGCACTTATTAAAATTCATAATTGAAAAGTCATTTTAATAAAGCAATTTTTCTTACTTGTCCTTCTTTTCCATCACAGTATTCAGGTATATCACATTCTGTAGCAGCTGAACGGCACAAAGAACCAGCACTTCGAAGCTATATGCAAATATATTCATTATAAACAAAATTTTACACTTCATACTTAAATGATTGTTATGCTGTGAAAGTAACTTACTTTGCAGTCAGCACAACACAGACCACTGGAACATTCTGCCTCAACTTTTAGTTTGCAAGTGATTGGATCACAACATGGATCGGATTTCATGCATTCCTACATAAAATAGTTCAAGATGCGATTTGGCAACAATGAAATGCTATATAGAAAGTATAAAATACAATCAAATCATTATATTACCTCAATGCTTCCACAATCACATTCTTCACCTTTCTCAACAACATTATTACCACATGTGCGAAAATCTTCCAGCTGTTCGAAGAAATTATACACTTTAATAAATTATTAACAACAACAGTAAATCATACATATTATCAACAACAGTAAATCATAATGTCTTAGCAATGGAAATGAAATCAAATCTTGAAAATAATAATAAGTTTTTATGATAATTTTAAGTTTAAACACAAATTTAACTAAATTCAAAGTTAAATTATTTTGAAACTAGGAACTTTTCTTCATCACTAACAAAGCAAGAAACACGAAGCGTGAAAAATGAAAGTTCTAAAACAGCAGTTCTCAGTGGGGTCAATATTAACCCCCTGAGGATGGAAGGAATTTTAAAGGGTGTCAATAATAATCAAGGAGTTAACTAAGGGTCAATAGGTAAATATCCACTGGCAGTTGATTGGCATAATTAAGGTCCCATTGATTACAAAGAAAACTTATTATACTGGACACTGGCTTTCCAAAGAACTTTGGAGAGCAAACATAATGTTTGCAAAATTTCATAGACATGTTTAATACTATGAAAGAATTTTTCCTTGATGTTGACAACCCTATGGCAACACAATTAATAAAATTTAACATCAATATATTTTGCTTGGCTAATTTATATTTTTTGTTCAATGTCTCACAAACCAAAATGTCAGGAAGAGAAATCAGCATCCTTGAAATAAGAACAATTATCTTCAGTCTCATTCTAAAGCTGACTTGTTTATATCAGCACTGAATTGAAAAGAATTCTGTTACTTTGATAGTTTAATGAAATTGTTAGTTACTGAAAAAGACTGTATTTTTTTCAGAGGATAAATTGTTATAAATAAGCCACTGGTAAAATTCAAAAGGAGATTTTAATATTCCTTTTCACGATTTTGAAAATTTGAATGTACAAGCATGGCTCAGTTTTAAAAGTTAATAGTCAATCAAAAAAAATATTATCTCTAAATGAAAGTTGTTACTGAACTAACATTATTTACTTTTTCCTCTTCTTACCTAATGCAAGCAGAGTAAATAATTTACTACAAAAAACAAGAAATGGTTGATAATTTTTTAATAAGGTGATTTAAGAATTAAGTTAGGCAACTTTATGCCAAATATATATTAAAAAAATCAGTATATTAAGCACAGCCATCATATTCATTAAAATTGAACTTTTGTGCAATCATAACCGTGATTTTGCTTCTAAAAGCTTATATATGTGAAAGTAAAAATAATAATAAAAATAATGAAACATAATATAATAAACCATTTTTCAAAACTTTTGTTCATATTCTTAATTTATTTATGATAAATTTATTTATTTATTAATTTATTTATTTATGCTGTATATAATAGAGAAAAACATAACGGGGTCAATGAAGAAAACCATTCTTTTAAATGGGGTTGATGCTAGAAAAGGGTTGTGAATCCCTGTTCTAAGAAATAATGTATTTATTGTAAGTAACTACAATTTTTTTTCGAAGAAAAGGAAAAACTAACGTTATGCACAAAAAAGACAGGTTCAAAAATAAACCCTGTACACTATGTTTTGTATATTGATGAAAAATACAATGTGGCTAGGAAAGAAGTGATTAAAAAGAATAATATATATATATATATAAAATATCAATGTGTTTATTGCATTGTGATACATGTAGCTGGGAAAAAGAACTTAAAATCTTTTATTCACCTGAAAGAATAGTGCAGAGTGGACTTGACCTCTTTAGATTGTTGTTGTGAAATCTAGCAAGCGCTGTGATATGCCAGAACTGTTTTGCCTTTCCATTAGTGCTATAATGCTAGACTGTCTCCCACACTCTGCTACATTAATACACGATTTGTGTCTAAATTAGGTGTTGGCAACCATTTCTTGGCTTTGGGTTAAAAACAACCAAAAAATGGGTGTATTAAGAAGCTATTTTGGGTCAGCAGTATTTTTATTTTAAAAGACCTTTTGATGAATAATAAAATAAATTTTATTGAAAAAATGACTACAATATGTTTTAAGTTTTAAATATAAGCATAACTCAATGAACTTTATTTTTCTCTTCAATACTAATGGCACCCCTGATGCCAATTTAAATTTAGTCAGGTTTTGGCTTATTCATGTCATCCTAAGATGAATACAAGCATTTGAATTTTCAGTAGTTAAACTGCTCCTGCCACTTACTTAAAATAAATTTCATGTGTGGGTTTATAAGTTAAAACCGAATGCAAACAAAATAACAAAGCCAATTTTCTTTTCAAGAGATTAACACTCTTTAGGAAATGATAATTAATAAATTAGTATTGTGAAGAGATCACAATCTTCTGATTTTCCAAATCTTTTTTCAAAAATACTTCCAAACTAATGTCTTGAATTTATCCATCTATAACGCTGAACTTCTAAAATCGATCATTTCTAAAATAAAATTGTCAATGTTAAGATATTGAAAATTCTGCAAATCTAAAACATTTTTTTTGTTTCACTGGGTTTTACTATAAAAGAAAAAAACATCTGGCTGCGCTTCTTGAAAAATTTGAATATCAACTTTCAGTTTCACTTTTAATACACAAAATCCAATTTTCGAACATATTAAGATTACTTTCATCGATACTTTCTTTTTCATGCTGCCTATTTAAGAAGAAAAAGAAACAAAATTCTTTCTTTTCAAGTAACATTAATTTCAAAAACTCTTCCATTAATAATTTTACAATTATTTCTTTGAAGTCATAGGTTGAAATCCTTATAACAGTTCACTATGTCTGTTAAGAACAAGTCTTAAAAACCATTCTTTATCATTAAATCTGATATTTTACCTATTTCATAAAGACATATTTGTATCTCAGCAACATACTCTGGAAATCTATTAAGAACTTTCCTTTGACATAACCATCGTACTTCTGAATGTAACAGCAAATCTCCATATTTCAATTCAGTTTCTGTTAAAAAAGTTTACAACTACATGTGTACTAACACTGATCATGCTACTATCATGTTTACAATCTTAATAACTCTATCATCACATCTTTAAATCGTTGCATAGATGCCTTTGCAAATAAATTTTCTTCATATATTACACAATGAAATGATAAAAGTGAGTGGCAAAGTTTTCCCTCTGCATAGCTGGAGCACCATTAGTTGTTATGGAAAATGATTTACTTTTTATATCCAATACTTGCCAATTTTTTAAATGAGTAAACTCTTCTTCTTGATGAAAAATGGCAGTGCCTTTGGTCATGTCATTCATAAAAAATGTTCTTCATTGACTTTTGAACTTTTTAGTAATGCATATCTAATAATAACTGCACACCTACACATCCTATTTACATCGGTACTTACATTGAATGCAGTGCTAATTATGCCACTGCTCTAGCTGACAATGGCATTTCTTTAATTCTCTCAACGATTTGTTTTTTTATTTGCAAAGTCATTTAATAAGTGCGTGGAAGAATTTATAGACGCATTTTTCAAAAATCTGGCATCTATGAACGGTTTTCCGTTGGTACCAATGCTCAGAGCTGCAACAAAGCTGACATATGTAGTGTGATTGCAGCTGGTGACAAGTCTCTTTAATAATTTATTTCGTTTTCCAAAATTTAATAAAAATTTGAGCAATGTATTTAGATTTTTCCTCATTTGGCATTTCACTTATATTTTTATGTTTTGAAGAAAGTGTCGCTCAACATTATGAGTTCTGGCAGTAATTACATCTGTGCATGAAGTACACATCAGTTTGCCACTATCGATACATCCATACTTTTCTTTCCACAGATCTTGAAATAATTTCTTTTTCCCTTTTTGTTTATCCATGGTAATAATTTGTTTTAAATAATGATAATTATTTCATTGTGTAATTATAATTGTGGCACTATTCTTGCACTACTGAACAAGTGCTACAACTGAGAGAATGATACCAGTACTGCCAGATATCTGTTGTGGAATTATAGATCAGCATTACCACAGTCATTAGGTTTATCGATGTAGGAGACATGAAAAATGTGTAGTGCTTTCACCAGGATTTGAAAACTGGACCTCTGGATTGTTAGCCAGGTGTACTATCCAGTTACACCATGAAGGCATGTGAAAGGAGGGAGAAAATACATTATAATACTCCTTCTTTTAAAAGTCAATTTGGGATGATGGGACTGAACTGTCAATTCCTGGTGGTGACAAAGTATTGCCTACAACTTTTAGTTCAGATGCCACTTCTAGAGTGTTTTTAGAAGTTTTAAATGTCAATAAACTGAAGAAATCAGCAATGCCGGGATTTGAACACAGGACTTTCTGATGCTAGCTGGACATGCTATCCAGTTACACCATGAAGGCAATGAGGATATTTTTATATATTACACTTTATTTTCAGAATTCAAGTGGGACACTTGATGATCCATGGGTCATAGGCTCATTCATATGTTCATATGTCATAGGTTCATGTTCAATTACTTATAGAAGCTCAGAAAATTAAGGGCCAGGTAAAAACTATTTCTACTTTTATTTGAACTTTGTTTTATTTCCATGCCTAAATTACACAAGGTCAGACTAGTGATGCTTTCAAATGTGTGGAATATTACCTATACGTACCCTAAATGATGCTCATTATAAGTTTTTTTCCCCCTCCCCCGCTATATATGAAACACACCATGCAGGGAAAGATCGGATTACATAAGGATCCGTTAATCTCACAAAAACAAAAGCAATAAATCACTTAATATCACATTTGTTTATTTCTTTAGTTTGTATTCTTTAAATTTATGAAAAAAATTAATTTTTAATGAAATAAATCATTTATTTTAATAAAATGAGTTGTTTTATTTTAGAAATTGTTTATAATGCATGTTTGTTGTATCATCACCAAAACAAAATATCTCACATTGGGAAAACTTGTGCCCAGCTTTCTCCACTCTTGGTTTTCATTTACAGAAAAATGCAAAGCAGCCATATTGTTGTGTCAGATAACATGATCATCTGTAGTTTCAAATTTGCCATTTCTTCCCATTCATTTTTCAGTCAAAAATAAAATGGCAGAGAAAATAAGACTAGCACAGATAAAGAGATGCCACAGATTGTACAGAAGACAATAAATGAATGGAATAAATATGCTAGCAGCACTAGCTTCAGATAGGGTTACTAGAGTTAAAACTATCGTTGGCATTTGGCATTTTAGTTTATAGATATCTGTCAGGAAAATATTTCACTCGAATTACCTGCCTGGCAAATTTTCGCCCTCATGGGGCATGTGTTTGAACATTATAATGACCCCCCCATTTCGGGATTATATATGGATTTTGAATTTTGGCTAAATTTAGGAAGAAAAATGCATACACGAGGTTTATATTTAGAAACATACAGTACTTATAAAATATTAGTATAAATCACAATGCAATAAACACAATAATTTCCACATTAAGTATGCGTTATTACGTTTTCCAAAAGTTTTTTCATGGACACAAAGTTTTTAGATGCTACTCAGCACATGTAAAAAACGATTAACAGTCCCTTTACATTAGATGAATAAGCCACTGAAATGATATATTTAAATATCTGGAAAAATTCATAAACTGCTCACCTGATTTGGTTTGTTGAATAAACAGATACCATGGCCTATTCGAAGGGCATTTATGTAATCTTGTAAGCTGCATGTTGAAAAATGATATGGCTGGATTTTGTTAACGCCTCTGAAATAAAAAATGAAAATGATGGTTAAAGAATAAAAAGAAACGAATCAATTTAATTAATCTGTCATTCTGCACATAGTACTTGATTTTCATGTTTTATTAAATACCTAAGTCAGTCAGTAAAATAATATAAATTTACATAGATGGAACATTGCACAAAAAATTTCAAAACTGTTTCTTTAAAAGATGTTATATATATTACATGCAATTATTCATGAATTAAATTTTAATTCCTTTGCACTAAATTGCTTACATCAGAATACCATACAAGCATATTGAAAATGATGCAGCACAAAAACATAAAATTCATCTATAATATATATATAATTCACTTTTATTACCCTCTACTATACAGCACTGCTAAATGCTTAATATAAAAGGGTTCTTAAAAATTAAATCAAAACATTTTAAAACAAAATTAGTCATTTGAAGATGTGTAGGAAACATTTCAATTAAGGCCTATTTCTCATAAAGTACTGCACATTCTTCATTTTTACACATGTGCAGGTGTCTTCAACTCCTTTTTATGCAAACAAACTGATCACATCTTGAATTTCGTTGGCAGTATTCATGCTTTGTCTTGCATGATGGGAAGATTAAATAAGATCAAGCAATCTGTCATCTGTAACAGAAGGCCTGTCATCTGCTTTCTTACTGCATGAAATGTGACAATGTCAGAGTCTGTTGACACCATATCTATGAAATGCATGGCCCAAATAAATTAGTGATTAGTATGAAATGTGTGGCCCAAATAAATTAGTGATCAGAAAGTTCATAAATGGGTGAGGTTAAAGACAGCCAGGACAATATGTATGTAGAGGCCCGCCAGTGGCCGAGCTGTAAAGTCCCTGAGCACTGGTAGTTCAGTCTAAGGTTCAAATTCCATGAACGGGCTGGCTGCATGGGTATTTTCATGGTTTTCTCCATGTATAACAATATTAATAAGAGTCAGTTTCCCTTAGAAAGTTCTCCATGAAGGCATCCTTCCTTTCCATGTAGTGTCTTATGGAGGAATACATAAATAATAATAATAACATGCATGTCGAATCATGCTTAGATTGGTCCTTTGCAATCTTGGACAACCTTATGTAAACAGTACACACCATGATTCACAGAAAAAGAAGACTGATCAAATCTATGCTATCAGTGCTAATGACACATGGATGTCTCATTTGACCCCTGAATCTAAGCAGCAGTCAGAATACATACATATACAATCTCTAATAAGAGTCGATTCAAATAGACAATCCCATCTTGATAAGAGTGAAATTTAAACAGAAAATCCCATCTCATAAAGTTATGGTAATCACATTATTTGATAGATGCAATGTTTTCCTGGTGGATTTTATGCTGCAAAAGGCAAAAATCAATGTTACTGCACATTTTTAGATCTTGGGAAACCAACAGTGTAATTCCAAATAAATACCAAGCCATGCTGTCCACCCAAACTCCACTGCTTCATGCTTCACAATGAAGCAATGCCCCATACTGCTCTCAGATACAAGCTTTGGTTATATCTTTAGAATGGGAGCATATGGATAACTACTAATGTAGCCTAGACAACATGATTACATCATTCTGCATCTAACATGATTCTTCACTGTCAAATATTTCCAAACCAATGCAACAGTCAAAACAACAGTGAGCAGAAATGGTTATCCTCTCAGGTAGCACACTTCTACAACAATAATCAAAAGAAATTTGTCTAATTTTATGATAAACATTTGGTTAGCCACTAGTACTGAAAACTATGTGGAAAGATAGCTGAAAGTATGCTGAATCCGAGAAAAATAAAATACCTGGAATATTAATTAATTCATTTTTTTTAATTGTCAAATACTTCATAAATATTTTTCACATATACATAAATAAAAACAAACAGCTCTTTTCTATGCATTATAATATGAAGATATTTTACTAACAACTTACAATATAGTTTGTGCCATGATGCATCCCCACCAGTCATCACATTTACAATCAGCTGCAAGCAAAAGAAAAATTATAAAACATGCATGAAACTTGATGAGAGAATATTCTTCAGAAAAAATAAACATTATTTAACTTCCAAAAGCATAAATTCCATATGATTTTAAGCATGCATTTCAAACACTGATTGCTTATTCTGAATTAATTTAAATTTCCATATCAAACAAATAAGTAAATGCTTCACAGATGAAAAAAAATGTATGCCATCTTGAATATTAATAAATAACATAATTCTATCTTTTGTGTTGATTTCAACTGAAAAAAATTTAATGTTTTAAAACATAACGTTTTCCGTTTTCAGAAACTACTTTTTTGTATCTATCAACTGCAAATTGTTTTTAATACAGAGAAATAAAAATGTCCATCAAAGATAATAAGTTATCCTTCTGTATATTAAATATTTCACATCATTTTGAAAAGGCAATATTACAGGAATGTAGTTTTATTGCTCATAAAAATACTAAAGTTCAAATAAATGAAAATTTTTTTCTTTATTTTTATGATTTTCTTACCAAAACAATATGTATTTATTTCTATATTCCTTTACATGCAACACTTTCATCCAGTTTCTTTTCCAAATTATTTTTATTGGTAGTGATGCAGTATATAGTCTGACTCATAAATATAAAAATCAAACACCTTTTAACTGCTTAAACTTTTTATAATATATCACAGGACTTTTGGGCAACATTTTATCTCTCCAAAATCCAGTGATAATATGAAAATATATATTTTGCTTTCTATCAAATCAACAAGTCTGACCTGAATTTAAATTAACAAAATCTTCAATTTTTTACGTTGGAAAACTTATTCAGCCACAAAAATTCATATAATTTATTTTATGGGCAAAGGTAGCAAACATTTTTAACACTTTAACCTATCAAATCCATAAAATTCAACTGATAATAGGAAACTTACATTTATTATTAATATTTTACATAATACAAAGCTTGAATTCAAGAACTGCTAATAAAGTAAGTTAAATTATTCAAATACCAATTCCTAAAAAATCAAGCAAATACTAAAAAAATATGCATGGGCCATAACAGAGTAATTTTAAGTTGATTGTGATTATATAGAATTTATTCACAGTAAAAATAACACCTGAAGCAAATTTCAAATTTTTCCAAAATCTGCAGAAATTAAACCCTTTATTAAAATCTCCTAAAATTCAACTAATTATATCAATACATATTATTATAACACATAACAATTTGTTCTATTGCTGAAATACTGGAGGCTTATGCAATTCTAACTGCACAAATCAATAACTGAATCTTTTTAATACATTTTTAAAAAATTTCGCTCATTTTTAATTTCTTAGCATAAATATATTCCTACCCTGAATTGAATAAAAACCTCTATTTATTGACTTAACTTGTTAATCTTATGCACAAATGCAAACTCTTAAATATATGTAAATTACAAACTAGGATTATATCATTTTATTTACTTCTCTACTCTTCCTAAAAGATACCAATCTCTGTAATCATGTATTGTATTCTTTAAATTATACCACAAAAAATTGATAAAGATCTTTAATTTTGGAAGGCGCAAAAACAAAAGTAAGTCTGCTGATGAGGTAAACTATCAATAAAAGAGAAAATTTAGATATGATATATATATACAGAAAATTCTTATAATATATAGAAAGATAATGCTTTCTTTTTTTTTAATGTGATAAATTTAAATTCATTTATTATTCAGACTTAATTAATGCTAAAAGCACTCTCTAAACTTACTTCCATTGTAATGATCATGGCTCATTCCAATATTATGCCCTAACATATGAGTCATTGTACTTGCAATTAAATGGGGTTCATAAATGCTGGAATCCTAAACGAATCACAGGTAAAATATATAGTTAACAAAAGAATATGCTCAGTTTATTCATTTTCTAATCATTTACATACAAAATAACACACTCATGAGAATTAAATACATAAGGCAGAATGTAATGACACACAAATAAAAGGTTTAAAATAATCTTGAAAATGCAAATTGAAATCATTTATTTATAGTGCAAATTATTTTCTTACTGATACACTCACGTTTGTGAAAATTGCAACACCATGAAGGACTTACGCGAGTGAGCTGAAATTTTCAGGAAATGCAAAGTAGCGCACGATATGCAAATGATTAGAATTGCAAATCCGTAGCGCATGCGTATGCTGAGCAGCGCCCTCTGAACGGCTGATGGATCCGAATAAATAGACGGCTGTAGCGAGGCGT
>KK112925.1:63262-96035 GCA_000611955.2 Stegodyphus mimosarum | reverse complement strand
ATTCAAACTTTGTTTGACTCCATGCCACGTCGTGGAGCAGCACTTATTGCGGCGCGTGGTGGCCACACAAAATACTGATTCTGATCTCTTGTTCTTGTTTGTTTGCTTTGAACATTTAATCATTTATTTGTACCACTACCACTCAACTGTGTATTAAATTGCATTCAATTATGACGATTCCTTCTTGGTGTTGCAATTTTCACAAACATGAGTGTATATAAGGGAAATTAGAAAGTAATATTATATTTGAGATATTTTTCGGTTTAAAAAATTGCATTGTTTCAAGTAAATCACAGCACCATTATAGTACATAGCTTAAGCTATAACAGACATTAGTACAAAAACATGACTAAATATTAAAAAATAATAACAAATACAAAGCTGTTCTAGTATTACAGTATTCCTACTAATGACACAGAAAGTGTACATAATGTTATTTATTAATGATCATGTTTTAATTTATATTTTTAATAGAAACAGAATTTTTAACTCTCTTAATTCCTGCACATTGCTCATATATAAAAGTACTACAATTTGTTAAGAGTATTGAAGACTGTACAGTGTGACTGCATTTAACAAATATTTTCCTTAGCAGGTATGTAGAGTGATTTCAAATAAAATATCAGCAGAGATTACACACATGATTGAAGTAGTTTTATAGTTTTAAAAATAGATAATAGTGATTAAAAAGGAAAGTTTTTGTTTTAATCCCGCATTTACTTCTAAATGGTACACAGCACAGATTTTTCACATCACTACAAATTTTCAGTGGCATTAAGTTGATCATTTGTTAATCAATATATTTTTAAAAATAGATAACAGTGATTAAAAAGGAAAGTTTTTGTTTTAATACCACATTTACTTCTGAATGTTATATGGCATGGATTTTTCACATTACTACAAATTTTCAGTGGCATTAAGTTGATCATTTGTTAAAATACCAAACAAGCTAATTTTTATTTTCTGTAAATAATAGCTCCTAAAGCCATATTAAATAATGATATTAATAGTAATGATATAAATTTTCCAACAGAAGCTTAATTTGAAGCAGTTTAATTTTTAGGAACATCTGTCAAGGAAGTGTCTTAACTATTTTCAAGATAGTCACATGCAGTATCTTATTTCTATGTAATATTTTGAAAATGTTTTATTGTTTGATTAAATAATGATAAACTTCCCCTCTCTTCTTCTAACAATTATTCAATATTTATTAATCAAAATAAATGTTGATGGTCTTTGCACTTTTTTCGCTGACCATGTATGAAGTGGATGAAAACTTGCACATCTAGTAGAACTGACTCCCAGAACTCAGAACTGCTCTTTGTTGACAATTGTTACATATAAACATTCAGATGAAATGTCTGCATAACATAGAGTGTGTGCTGGGATGTTCTACTAAAAATTGTGTTATTAACATTAAAAAATAAAATAAAATGCAGAAAATGTGTAATATTTCCCATTATAATAACTTTAAAATAATTGTTCACAAGAATTACAGAATACTTACTTCACTCACTCCTACGGCTTTTGCTGTACATATACTGTCAGGAACTGCCATACCAACCTCATGCCCTCGAAATTTGTGACCTCTAAAGATATACAGCAAAATTAAAACTTCTAATTAATTATAAATAACAGGGTAAATAAATTAAAAAGTAGCATGCAAAATACACAAGAATTAAAAAATATGCATACTTTTCAAAAATAAAAGCAAAAAATGAGTGGCAGGTGATATACAAATCATTACCCTTTACTGAGATATTTAATGCATGGTGTTATAAACATATTTTATTAATTACATTAAGTACAAATACTTATAAAACCTATCATTTAAGCATAGAATAAAGTACACCTCTTAATTATATTATTAATAATATCAATTAAATATATTATTAAAAATGTAAATTAAAGTTACATATTATTAAGAAGTACTCATATTACTTTTAAACTGGCCGTTGCAGTTTTAATTTGGAAGATTAAATAAGGATCTTATACTGCACAGAAGTAAAATAGGCAATTTAGAAATTATCTAGGTCATATGGATGATAAATATTCCATTAATTTAATGCAATGGACTGTAAAATGACACAAAACATGGAAAGGCTACATAACAGATATTTCTAATTAATGTAAAAAAACAGAATCTGTTAGCATCAATTTCATGACTTACGTTAATAAATGAGTAGCATCCTTAGCAACTTTGTACAGTTTACGGGAAGCATATTCCATGAAACTGAGCAGGGTTTGTCGAACATCACTATTGAATTCCATTTGATCTCCATGAGCCCAGGTTTCAACATAAACAACAGATACTCGAGTATTCACAGTACGAAAATACTGGAAAAATATATTACATATAAAATGAAACATCTAATACTGTACGTGTGCATATTCAAACTTTAGGAATAATTGTTTTAAAAAACAAGTTGTAAACAATAACATCGTTAAGGAGAATTACAAGACAACATTAACACATCTAGTTTTGGCCAGTCCTCTAATTTTTAAAGGATAAAATGAGCACATATATATATATCATTTCAATTTTTTTTGCACATAAACTTTCTTCCATTAATCAAGACAAAAACTTCATGAAGAGAAAATAAAACATTTTAGGAGACAAAGCATATTCTTACAAGGTTAAAACTGAACGTGAATTTTTTACTTCTAAAGCTTTAAGTTGAAAGTAAAAGAAAGACTTTGCTATTTATTTTCTATGCAGCTCCTATATTTTCATCCAAGGGATTCTATTATCACATCAATGTTATTATTTATAAATGACGTGAGCAATATGTAGGTTTGGACAGATTTGAAACATTTTATGCATATCTTCTCTAAAACAAGCACTTGTAGATCCAGAAGATTTTGGTTTTCTTTAAAGGTGACTGTCTCAGGTACTATTCAGTATCAGTTTATATTTATGTCTTCAGAAATCTTCTGACTTCCAGAGGAGGACACATTACTGAGGACACATTGCTTTAGATGAAATTTGATATATATATAAATGGGTATATATGCGGTTCGAAAGCAGAAGTCAGAATTATTAATTAAATGAAAATACACATGAGGGATAAGAATTTGTTTCTTTCAGATTGTAATCATTTCTCCTAAGAAAATCAGAATTAAAATAATTTTAAGAGTTAACAGTAGGGGAGCTGAAAATTTGAAATGAGTCTTCTCACACATATTGTACACTGTCGTCTTGAAACAATAATGAAATAAATATGTTACTTAGATTAGGTTCTCAAACAGAGAGGAACTTCTCCCTTGGAATTTCTTAGTTTCAGGGGGGGGGAATGCAGTCAGCCTTATATTTATCAGTTTAAGTATTTAGTTTTAGTTAAAAAACTACATTTACTCAGTTTTGGTATTTATCAATATTTTCTACAATTTTTGTTGTTTAACTTATAAAACACATTGAAAAATCATGTAATTCTGGATAACTACATATATTTATTTGAGTTTTGGAAAGAAGGGTGAATCATCTAGCAATGATGAAAGGGATGCATGGAGCAAAAAATGTGGATAAATCTCTGATCTAGGCAGATGCTTTGTTTAGATTTCATTCCACTAAACTGATTTCTTCTTGGCATTGGGATTTCATTTTCTATCAGTGTATTTTTATTTTATCACTACACCATTCACTGCTCCATGTTATATTTGAAAGTTAAAATAAATCTTTCAAATGTTAAAATTGAATAAGAAGCACCAATAATAAAGCCCCTTTCAGTGCCATTCATCTCTCATCGTAAGTCCATTTTGAGAGCTGTAGAAGTGCTTATTTCTACTGAACACTGATAGTCTTTTCATAGGTTAACAGCATGCATTAATGATGTATGAGTGATTCTGTTCTTCTTTCAATGAATATTGTGTCCTTAATAGCAGTACAGTGCATTAAGTTACATACACTATTCAACATAAGAAGCAGAATTTCAAATTAAAAAAAAATTATATATATATACATACACACACACCAGAGTATCAATGATAGGAAAAAATATTAATTTTTTGGATTTAGATAAATTCTTATTATTGAATGTGTTTATAAAATACTTAAAACAGTTAAATTTATGCAAGATTGGAAAAAAAAAAGAGCTTGCTTACATCACATAGGAAATGCATGCACATATTGCTTTATTATACTATTATGCACACATATTCTAGACATTCTGATATATAATAGATACTGAATATGAAACTTTCATACAGCTTTAGCTCTTACCATGTCAACACAGTTGACAATTTGGATGGCATCATTGACAACCTCATTCCTACTTGCGTTTCGGTTATCAAACTAAAAAGAAAGAAAAGTTTCATTGTTTGTATTGTTGCATGTGAAAAAGAGTAAATAATAATAAATTATACAGCAAAGTGAGCATAGCTGTATAATTTGCCTAAAACTTATTCTCATTCTTTCTTTTTTATGTTTGTAAAGAGAATATCTACATCAGGGAAACTATTTTCATCTTACTATTACCTTACACATTAAAGAAATATGAGTAGTTATCATCTATGGTTATTCAGAATCACAATACATTGAAAACATTTTCAATAGTTAATATCCAGTAACAGAGAGTCAATCTATGAAAAAAATCAACTAATGACAATGGATTTGTTCTATAAGTATTTTAATTTTAATACCTGAGGATAAGACTTAACTTTCAAAATTATTAGATGCATAAATGCAATTAATTTATTAAATTTCATAACCTATTTCACATTTATGAAAATATAGTTAGTTTATTAATTGATTTGACTGCATAGATATTTATAATTTCAATATATATAAATCATATGCATCTATTTACATTATTATCTCACAAAGCTATACAATATCATGGTGCAAGACATGGACAGATACGCAAACCAGAAAAAATTTTGTTTTGTCTTTTAGAAAACTTTAACAATGTAAGAAAAAAATAAATAAACACATTGATGTCTCTCATTATTATCTATTAATTGGCTGCTTTATAAGCTACCCAAAATGTAAAATAATTTTAAAATTTCAGATTAATTAAAATTCACTATATATTATCTAGAATATTTTAAACAAAATATGATGCATGAAACAAATTACTACTTTGAATCTAACTTCTGTATAGATCAATAAATTGATAATAAATGTGCACAATTCAGATTGTTTAGGGGAAAAAAATCTTTAAAATTAAATTCCTGAATTATTTTTTATTTCCTATTTCAATTTTCACAAAATTTGCTGTTACTCACCATCGCTTGATCAAGAACTAAAGCCAATTCTACAAATTTGTTTACTTGTCTAACATCTTTCTAAAAAACAATAAAAATATAATTAATATTTCCACTATCATATTAACCTTTAAGAAAAGCATCACAATGAAATAATTAATAGCATACTTTAAAACGTGATGGAGTGGAGGGTCGCATACGAAACATTTTAAAACCCCATTCATGCATTCCAGTATTACCTAAAGTATATAAAAATTTAATAATTATTATTAATCATTAAGTAAATTTTAAAAAAACCTAAAACAAAAATTAAGTAATTTTTTAACACTATTTTGAGAACAGAAATTAAAACTTATAAGCTTGCTTTTGATTACTAAAATATGTTAAAAGGTTTTCACACACACAGTGCTGCTTTATACAGCATTTTGATTGATAAGACAATTTATTATATTGCTTACAGATTGTAGTTGATTTATACATGCAATAGATAAGTCTATTATTGACATGAAAAAAATAAAGAACAGAGAAGTTTAATAATTCATACTAACTAAGAAATTTCTGTATGTTATTTTTATGAATTAATTATGTAGCTAACATAAATTTCTGAATGTGAATCAAACCTGATTCAAATCTGTGATGTCAATCACAGCATTTCTTTGTAATAAATGATGTTAGAACTCTTTTGAACAGATTCAGTATAGGTATCAGATAAGAATCTAGGACTAATGATAAATGCTATAAACACATAACTAATTCACGAAATGCAGTTTGCAATCATAAATTAAAATCACTTTTATTCGATATGGTATCAAAGAAAAAACATGACAGAGCTTTTCAACAAACACAAGTTAAATATTTAGGATTTTAAAGTTTTGGAGAAAAGAGACTTAGACTCTAACATTACACAAAATTATTCAGAAAATGTTGCTTTTTTCACAGAAATTAGTAGCTCATTATGAACCAATTCAGAATAAAAAGAAACAAATATGAAATTTACATTTCCAGATAATTAGAATAATGTCCTAAAATGGGATATAAAATTAATAACGTGGAAATAATAAGCACAACAGTAATGCAATAAAATATTAGAATAAATAATTAAGTTTATTACATTTGAAATTCTGAAAACAATGCTTACCACAAGTATGCTTTTCTTTTGATTCAGAAAAATATCGATAAATAACATGTGGGTGCTTTTTCTATAAATAGCAACAAAAATATTATTTCACTAATAAATAACTCAGGCTTTTCAGCATGACATGCATTTTAATATTTCATGCTCTCATATTTCAATAATTACAAGTTGTATTTTTATGTTTAATTATAATACTCTGTTGATTAAATAATAATACCAACAGCATGTGCTGATTGCAAAAGTTGAAATGAATGCATAAATTCTGAACTCCAATAGTAAACTCTAAAGCACTTATTAACCATCTAAAAAAAGCTTAGCAATCATTGTTAAACATTTTGAACAATATCAGGACATAAATTAATAAGACGATAACATTTATATTGAAGCTGTAATGAATCAGTCAACAGGCTTTCAAAAGTAAGAAAACTGTCTTTATTGTCTAAAGACAGAGTTCTTATGCACCTAATCAAACTTGAACTACAATGGTTTCCAAAAGTTACAAATAGAAAACTGAGGATAATTCTAAAAGTATGAAAGCAAACTGTATGAAACTTGGTGATAATATTTATTACACCACTTGTAACTTCAAAACACAACAAAATGTTATACAGAATATTGACATATTGGACATATTGTGATATCAACAGGAATACAAAACCTCCTTTATTTGGAAATGCAAACTGAATAAAAGAAATGTCTTAATAGTGAGTATTCTCACACTAAACAGCAATACAGGCCTGATAGTGATGACTCATGCTATCATGATGCTGTCAATGAGCTGCATGGGTAGTAATGCCTATTGATCACATAAAGCAGTTTTAAACCCATCTACACTTTAGAGAAGGGATTGGAGGCCAGCAAAACCCTTCTGAGAGCATCCCACACATGCTCAATGGGATTAAGGTCCGGGGAGTGTGCTGGCCATTCCATTTGGACCTTCCTTCTTCAAGAAATTACAGAAATCACACACAAGTCAAACAATGTGAAGACAGGTATGATCTACTTCGAAAATGAAGGTGTCCTCCATTGCAACATCATATGAACGAACAATAGGTTTCAGTATGTCGTATCTGTACCTCTGAGTATTAAGAGTTCCATGTGGCAGCACATACAGGTCTGTGCATTCACCTAATGATACTCCTCCCCAAACAAGACTATTATCTCCTATATTGGTATAGCTTTCCGGTAGACAGAAGATACCAAGTGTTTGGTTCTCTCCATATGTAAATATGTTAAGAATCACACCGTGGAGCAAAGCAGGACCCCTCAGTAAACAGAATAGACCCCTACCAATTCAGTTTACAATACTACATGCCCAATTCAAATGCTTCCTCTAGTAGCAGGAGGTAAGCAGTACATATAATGCCAGTTGTGTAGTATACAGACCTATTTTATGCAGTTCTGAGTACTAATTGAGAGATGATAAGACCTGGTTATGTCTTTTAGTTTTCTGCTAAATTAAGTCCCCTGATTTGTTACAGCTAAATACAGTATTAAAGGACTTGTGGAATAATTGGTTAATCTGCTTTGACATACTGCAGATCACTGAGATCCTCTAACATTGGTTGTAAAATTTGGACTTTTGTAACATCACGTGGAGACATTACTAGGAAGATTATTAATTCTGAAGTATCACAGCATGTTGTTTCATATTTGGTTGTTTGACAGCAACAATATATGTGGCTAATATACATGAAATTTTTTATCACTGCAATACACTAGCAAAATATTACTCATATATCAAATAGTTATGCACTGTATGCATACGAATTATATTTTCTATAATAGGTGCCATAAATTTAGTTCCTAGTATCGGAATATGGTTATACAATGACTGGTGGAACTGTTATCATTATAATCAACATTAAAATTAAAATATTTTTTAGTTGAAAATGCACATAGTTCATAAAACAATGACAAACAGCTGCCTGCTTGAATTCTGAAAATTATCTCCAGTGCACAAGATTGTCTACTGGAAATTCTAAAGGTTTGCTGTTTTTAAATATATTTAGACCTAAAGCTCTGGAAACGTGTATGTATCTGTAAATGAAAAAAAAAAAATGCCTGTTTGGATGCAATATAAAATTTGAAAGCTTTCAGATTTTATTTATTTTTATTCCATATTCATTTAGTATACTTTCTATGCTATTTTGGTTTTAAATTTCTTATGCCAACAAAATGTGACTAGAATAACCAGAATGTGGAAAACTAAAAATAAATAATGAAGGTGTTTCTTTTGACATCAAGAAATGTGACTGGAAATAATATTAAAAAAGTATTGATATTTTAGAATAAAATATTACATGCATACACAGACACATGATATAAACACTTTAGTTAATAAAATAATTTTTTAGATAATGAAAAATTATAAATTGTAACAAGTACAGGAATTATTTATGCCAGTATAAGCAATGAATATGCTTATTTTAGAAAGAAATGCAGTATGCATTTAAATAATTCAAATTATCAAATAATATGGACATTCACATCAGATTTTTAGGCAATTTTCTTTTGATGTCTATGTCTATTTAAAATTAATCTTTAATTAAGCTCATAAATATGGAATCTAAAGAACTTACAGACTGATCCCCTCCATAAAATGGATGAATAACAAATGTATCATTCCCAACATGAAGAATACCACTGAAAAATAGGAATAAATACATGAAACTACCGTTCAAATGTTTTAGAAAAGAAACGTAATACAAATAATGTAAATTATCTAAATTGGACACAAATTAAAAGAGACAAAATTCCATGTAAAATGCCTTATAATTAAACTACAGAAAAATACAGTAATACAGTGTATATTACATTAAAGGCAATACTCTGGAGTTTTAGAGTTGAAAGCCTTTAAAAAATATTCTCAAACATTTTAAAAGGTGCATAGTTTGGAAGTACGTATATGCACAAAATTTAATTTACATCACAAATAAATTGATAAAAATTCACATTTTATTAACAATGTAATAATTAAGAACCACAATTAGACTTTAAAGTTCGGTTCAACAGTGAAAAAATTATACAATTTTACTAATGAAGATACTCTACTGAATTCATTACAAATAAAGGAAATATGTCCCGTCCTATACTGAAAACTATCTTTACACCAGTATGTATACACATATACTCCTTTTGAGCTGAACCACCAAGAAAAGTATTTCTACAAAAAGAGAAGCACCCTTCCAAATAAATGAAATTCATCATTATGGTAGTTTTCCTGGTGCACCTTTTCGCACGGAAGGTAATTCAACTAAATTTTACAAATAAAATATGTTAAACAAATAATGCAATTTAAACTAATGGTGAATTTTTATTTAACTATTAAAACAACAGAAATGTTTAAAGTTCATGCTTCTTTTATGTTTTCAGTCAAAACATTTATGAGTTATGACAGATAAAATGCAAGTTAACTTAAACAAAAGTAAAAAAACAGTTTTGTATTTACCTAACCCCATTACATGTGCGGAAGGCAGCGATGGCTCCAGGATAATCTCTTGTAGTGCCATGATAATAGCAATGCTCTATTTCCTATATAAATAGGGAAAAAAACTATCAGGTTTTTACATAATGTATACTTTTAGCTAGCTTCATCTATTTCTTTCCAAACTAGTTGACCAATTGATGACTGAGCAAATACATTGTCTAAAACAAGTATTAGTACTTTCAATTCATTTTTTAAGATGGAATAGGCTTGTTAATGTTTTCAAATTCACGTTTAATAAAGTTATTTAAGATATATGGGGTGGTTCAGAAGGTTTTAGACAAACTTGAAAGTCAGGTAAGTCAGGAATAAAGAAACAAAGTAGTATGTAGTCACACATGCCAAATGAGTACACTAAATGCACAGGGAAGATTAAATGATAAAGGGATGCAAGTAAGGCAATACAACAAGTTTACTGGGCATACATATGTTTACAATTTCAGAGGACGTTTATTCAATTTACAACAATACATACCTCACAACAATGAAGCATAGGTCAGTGAATATGCTAAAAATTACCAGATCTCATAATGACTGTTATAATGACATGGGTGTCAAAGGATTTGAGGCTATCGATCACAAGGTTTCTGGGGAACCTCAGAGGAAGAAATCAGTGGGTGTATCTAATGAATGACTGTAATGCCGCTCAAAATGTGTTTATGATTCAAGGCTTTTCCATCATACCTTGAATGATAATGACTTGAGCTGCCCAACAGAGCTTTTGGCAAATACGCCCTCTTGCACAAATGCTTAGTACCTGCGGCTATGTGTTACCATAAAAATGGTTTGTTTTTATACTTCTAATTTACTCTTAATCTGAACCATCTGGTACAGCAGAGATCTTCAAACTAAGGCCTGAGGGCTGAATCTGGTCCACGAGCACTACTCTATATAGAAAATCTCATGTGGACACACACACCTTTCTCATATGTCTTATTAAATTACACACATTTTTTGCTGCACTTCATTTACACTTATTTCATTAGAGATATATTTCTCATTCAATTAATTCAGTTCTCACTTCAGAGAAAGGCAAAAATACACAAAAACTTAAAACATCTTCAGACAAAACAAGAGTTTAAAATGTAAAGAAATGGCGACTTTGTTAGACTTAGTAGCACAGCACTTAAAACAACTTTTAAATTGTTAATGATTCTACAACTATTGCATACAGATTAACTACAGCCATAAAAACCTTAATCGGAATATTAAAACATAATTCAGTCACTTTTCAAGCAAAAAATGCCCACATTACCAACATATAAGAATAAAAAAACTGAGCTCAACGAGCCAGGTAATAGATAGGGTATACTGTATATATATATATATACACTTTTGACATAGTCGATTGCAATCAAAAAGGGAGCTGCTCAACTACATGTTATAGCAGTCAAACTTTCAACTTTTTGAAACTACTCGTTTTTGAATTATGCCATATATATATATATATATATATATACACACACATATGTACATACAGATGTCAAGAATATAAATATAAAGAAATGGTGACTTTGTTAGACTTAGTAGCACTTAAAACAACTTTTAATTTGTTAATGATTCTACAACTATTGCACACAGATTAACTACAGTCATAAAAACGCATTTTATCCTTTTTTTCTTTTTGCATTTTACAATCCATTTCTTTTTTTTTGGGGGGGGGGAAGAGTCCTTTATTCTTGTGTAACACAAAATTCAACAGCAAAATCCCAACATTCTTTGTATGGATAGATGTCATGAAAAAAAAACTGTTCAAATGGATTCAAGAGTGGCCAAAATGGATATTTTCATTTAAATATGGTATTCAAAACTTTTCACGATTACAATACTTTCTTTACTTCATACAAGGAAGTAAAAAATTCTCATTGTACTTCTTACAAGAACAAAGGTTTCATGTGTTTTCTTCCTACTTTCATAGTAGTATTCTAAGTTGGCTCATAGAAATTTTCAGCAGTGATTTTATTTAAATTAAAAATTTTTTTTGCATATGTTGTAATTTATTTTAATTTTGGAGATTTTTTTTCCACACAAAAATTTACCCAAAATATGAAATACTTATGAGCAAAAGTTTGCACCTGATCAAAATATAAACAACTGCACTGATAAATTGTGATAACAGGGAGGTAAATCCATTAAAAAGTAAGGTACATACTAAATTGAAGACATCTCTAATATTCTGGGACAAAAATATACTTTTGTAAATCTTTAAAAATGCTATTAAGAAATTTGTGTTAGGCGAAACTGCATGAAGGACTTAAGGCTGTTTATAAGATCATAGCATACAGATCCAATCACAAAAATCTCACTACCTCATTTAAAAACCTGCATGCCGTTCATCATAATTGCATCAGCGTAGCATGATGAATTAACTCGATATTGGCGCTCGAAGTTTCGTACAGAGCTAATATGGCCCACAGGCTAAAATGTTTACAGAACTCAGCTGTACAGCATTAAGAAAACCTTTTACAGCTTTACTAAAACCTTAACTACTTCACTAAAAATGGCATAATTTTATATTGGTCCCATTTTTAAATTTTGCTTACATATGCTGTTCCAGAAGAAAAGGAAGAAAATTCAAGATAAGTTAATATTTAAAGTTTAATTTAAGCAATGCACTGCACAAAGACAATAAAAATATTTCTACAATTTAAAATATAGAAAAATCAATTGACATTTTTTAGACATAAATCTTTAAAAATGTGATCGTAGGCAAAAATGCTAGTTCCTTTTCAAGCTTATGTTATTCAACCTCTTTGTTTTGTAACCTAATTTATTTTTTTAAGGGGATAAGGGACGTTCAGCTTCGTAAATTTCCTTCAAAAATTCAAAATTTCATTTTTTGTTTAATTTGAAATCTCATTTTTGATTCCTAAAAAATACGAATAATGTAAGTGATGTGTAAAAAAAGAATTTTTAAGTTGCGATGAAAATTAAGTGTTTTATGAGGAAATTTCATTTTAGACATGGACATTTAAATGCATTTAAAGGGCTGCCATATTTGTTTTCTAGACTTTGCATTCACAGACAAGTCACAAACTCATTTTATTTCGAACTGTAGGAACTGCAACATGCATATTATTCTTTTCTTGAATGGCAACAGGAACTACTTTGAGTTTTGTTTACATTTAGTAGTACAATGAAGTTTGTTTGCTTATATTTGTGATTTGTTTTTATAAATCGAAAATATGCATGCTGTGAGTTTGTGGAATGTTTTGATACTGGTTTGGAAGTTTAATTATTTTTAATATGAACTATTATTGTGTTGTATTCATGATAAAAATTAATTACAGAAGCTTTTTCTTTAGCAAATGAATAAAAATAATTTGTCTTTCACTTCATGCCAAGTCCGTTACTTTGAGATTATTTTATCCACAATTCGTTTTTAAATCTGCCTAAAGGGGCATAAAAATAATTTGACTTCCACTTCATGTCAAGTCCGTTAAATTAGGATTATTTTACCCACAATTAGTTTGTAAATCTGCCTAAAGGGGCACCCTTTACATGAAATGGAAGACAAATTATTTTTATTGATTTGATAAATTTATATCTAAAATTTCAATTGATTTTTTTATATTTTAAATTGTAGAAAAATATTTATAGTGTCTTTATGCTATGTACTGCTCAAATTAAACTTTAAATATTAATTTATCTTGAATTTTCTTTCTATTTTTCTAGGACAACATATGTAAGCAAAATTTGAAAATGGGCCATTGTTCTTATGCCTCATTAGCATCGTCGTAATCCTCATAGATAATGAAACATAATTAAAAATGTACCAAATCGCAAACACAGATGACTATATATCACTATTTAGTTATTGAGCTGATTTCAACAAAATCCCTTTCTGAAATTTAAATATTATGAGATTCTAGATCAGGAATTCTCAACCAGGGGGAAGGGAATTTTATAGTTTCATGAAATGGGAATACAGTCAGCCCTTTATTTACTTGTTAGGGATTTAGTTTATAAATATTAAAAATTCCAAAGGGGTGTTTTTTAATGTTTTGTGTGTTACCTTTATTTATTAAATATCATGTTCTTTGCACTTAAACCATACAATTCAGTTCAACAGCAATATCGCAAAATAATTTTAATTGTCTGAGTTTTTCCGAATCACCTCAGTTTGTTCATGAAAAATTCGTTAAAGTTTTACAAAATATGAAATAGATAATAAAACAAATTCCAAATTAGGGCTTCCAGATGCGCATATTTGGGTGGAAATGTATATTATTCAAAATTGGATGGCTCTAGGTACCGCTGTTTTATCACATTTGGAGAAATACACATACATTTATGCAGATTCTTCATTATTTAATTTCTTTAAATATAATACAGGGCTGCAAGATTTGGTGGCAGCAGTTCGAAAAGTGATTCAGACTTTTAATGTTTCCAATGCAAAATCACAAAACGAAAACAACAGTCCTTCAGGGACAAAGCCATTTTGGACTAAAAATTATTTTTATTCAGACATTTGTATTTATTAACATTATATATATTGTTTAATTTATAAAATGCATTGAAAAATAATCTCAACTTAAATAAACGTATATGTATTTTTCGAATTTTGGAAAGAATGGAGAAAAGGAATGATTGTCTAGCAATGGCAAAAGGGGCGATTGGGCTGAAAAAGTTGACAGCTCTTGCTCTAGAATGTACCCAATAGCAATTACACAAATCAAATCCACTGTTACAATAACATCAAATATGAATCATTCAGGTACTCAAAAATAATTTCAGTATTTTCTGTAACTGGTATAAAAATATTTAATTAGTTTTAACTAATACAATAAGTAAGTAATTTCCTCTATAGTGCAATACAATAAAATTAGTTATTCATCTCAAACTGGAACACATTTTTAAGTTTTTCCATTAATTTGACTTGGATTTTTATAATAAGATCTCTACTAATCCATAGCATTCAAATATATGTTTTGTTTTTCTGACCACATAATTAAGATTAAAATAAAATTTCAAAAGGTTTTTTTAATTAAACACCATACATTAATTTTTTCTCTTTCACATCGGTCATCCCAACTGGATTTTTGACCTCAAATACAGTCACTTTATATAATGTCAGTCACTTTTCTAATGCACTACTGTATTAAATATGACTGTGTGACTTATTGTATCAAATATAACTGACATACCTTTTTTCACTGTTATTGTTTTTATATGGAGAGTACCCAAAAATGTCACAACATCAATTCCTAGGTACCAGCTATTATAATATTCAGTTAAAAATGTCTTGCTGTCTGTTTTTATATTTGTTATAATGGTTGAAGTATATATGTTAATAATCAATTAAGACTACTCTTACTTTTAACAAAAACCACAAACAATTTATACATAATAAATATAATTTTTATTCCCAAAATACGTTCCATATTAAGTATTAAAATAACCACATAATCTTATAGACAGAATACATAGATCAATTAAAATCTGAGGCTTCATTTACCTGAGTTGAAATTTGTTGAACCCCTTCAGGAAGGAAGTGCTTTTGTATTAAATTTGGTGCAAGCAAATGCCTAAGAAATGTAACAACAAATACATATATGATAACATAAATTCTGAAAAAGCAGAATAGATATTTATCCAAAAATGTACTTCATAAATACACCTCAAATATGAGCCATGAAAAATGACTTAATCTTTGACTAGGAATAATTAATATTTTCGAATAATATTAGTTTGTTGCAAATGAAATGTTAAATTTTGGGATAAAGTAATTTTATCTCCATTATTATATAATGACAGTATGTACAGTGTACTCTCAATTACCTGTGTGTGGATATATTTTTGTTTGTGCATTACCCAAATGTGGTAGTGCCTATACATGCACACTCAACACTATGTGCAAGAGTAACAAAAGCTCTCTCAGAAGTAAAAACAACAACACTGGCTTGATTTTTCTTAATATAGAAATCAGAGATTTATCTCTAATTCAATACAATAACTGAAGTTATTTGTGAAAAAAACTAAAAATGTAAACTTCTTCAAAAATGTCAAAAGGAATGGTTAAGAAAATGGAAGGAATGGTCAGCTAGGAATGGTTCGATGGCAATTTTACTGAGCTCAATTTTCAGCGCTTGAGGAGTGCGGCTATTGTTTCAAATGTCACAAGAACAGAAGCAGCAGAAAGCGATATTGAAAATACAAACCAAAAAGATATTGACAATTACATTAGTCTTGAGACAGCAATGACTTCTGTTGAAACTCTATTGTACTCCATCGACCAAAGAGGATTTGAATATGATAAAATAAAACTTTGAAAAATACACAGTAAATTTCATCAACTATTTATATGTTTTCAAAAGGAAAGTAAAAGTACTGATATTTTTAAGAAATAAATGAATACAATAAGTATGAAATTGATAGTTTATATTATCTCTGTTTTTCAATTATCCATGACCTGCTTCTCTGGCATTAGCATACATAATTGAGAGTATAAATGCATGCACATTCTTTATATTGTGGGAAAATGATGGCACCTACAGCCACTCAATTTTGAATATGCATAGTTCTCCGCCCGGACATGTGCACCTCAAACACTGAGTTTTTAATGTAAATGCAGTTTCTAAGAATATTTTTCCTACCTTTCAATCTGATCGATTTAAATAAAAATGCGCTTAAATTATGAAATGTCTAAGTGGAAATAAATATATTTATGAATTTAAACCAGCTGGAGTCTAGTTGGAAAATCACTCTATTAATTTTCTTTTTTTATGATAACTATTTAAGACAGCTGGCCATGTGAACGACTAGCATTATAAAATACTGCTAGATGGTGGCAACATACGGGAAGTTTAAATATCTATACATATACTCATGGAATCACTTGAGTTTTTGATTAATATACGACTGGATGGCAAAAACAGAAAAACATGAAAATACAGCAAAAATAAATATTTTTCATTTTGAATTTAAATTGCGTAATTGCACTGGTCATAAAACAAATGAGCCAACCAGAAGCATGGACACAAAATTTGAAACTGACACAGTATATAAAAGAATGATACAGTGATGGTTATAGAAATTTTGATCTGATAAAATTATCCCTGAAAGAAAGCAGTATGGACATTCAGCAGCTGCCACTGACAATGAACTTTGCATGTTAGTGGAGTCTGAACCTTGAAAAACTGTAAAAGAACTGGAACTAAACACTATTTAACAGTTATCACTGCTTGCAAGTACTTAAAAAAGGCAAGAAGCCTGACTAATTGGCTATCTATGAAATTGCAAAAAAGATTTGACATGCTACCTGAAAATTTGCACTTATCTCTCAGAATATAAACTTCCCGTCTTTGATCAGATTAGTGTCATATAATGAAAAATGAATTTTATTGCTGCTGATTTGTTCAATGGCTAGATGCTGAATGGATCCCAAAATACACAATAAAACTGATGAACTTTGTCCAAGGAAGACAATGGTAACTGCTTGATGGTGCACAGCTGGTAATTCTTCTTAAAATGTGGCAAACAATTAAAGATGAAAATTACTGAACCAGAATGTGAACTACTTTGGTATATGCAGTTATACTGCATGACAACGTATCAAGAACAACAGTCCAAAAGATACACTTTGAAATTCTTTTGAATAACAAGACCTCTTGCTATCAAGTTTTTCAAGCATTTTTGGGAGAAAAACACTTCAATAATGACATGGCTAGGAGAAGTACAATTAAAAGAATTTCTCAAGTCTAAAACATTGGCCTTCGATAAATCTGGCATGACGGCACTCATATGAATTATGAAATGTCTAAGTGGAAATAAACATATTTATGAATTTAAACTAGCTGGAGTCTAGTTGGAAAATCATTCTATAAATTTTCTTTTTTTATGATAACTATTTAAGACAGCTGGCCACCTGAACGGCTAGCATTATAAAATACTGCTAGATGGTAGCAACATACGGGAAGTTTAAATATCTCTACATATACTCATGGAATCACTTGAGTTTTTGATTAATGACGGCACTCATATCTCATAGGAAAAAGTATACTGAACCCAATAATGCATACTAAGATTAAAGAATGCCAATTTTAAAAGAACTATATTAAGTTTCACTATCAGTAAGATATTTCATGTGCAACAACCTTTTAATTAAAATAATAATACCAACAACAACAACAATTGCATAAAACATTTACAAGTAAAATAATCCGTTTCAAGCATTATTTATGCAAATGTAAGAACAGGATCATTATCAAGACACAAATGAATTACAATGTTATGCTACTTTTAAAAGCAATTTACTAACAAAAAGTAATAAATCATCTTATCTTTGGTAATACTTAAAACTTAGTTGTCATAAATTATTTAATAAGAATTTAAAAAAAATACCATATGAATTTTTCCCTGAATAAAATTTTAAAACTGAAGTTTTATAAATAGGTTTCTAAATAAATCCTGATGCTTGTTCAACATTAAATACATAAAAATGAAATGGTTAACTTTAAACATGATTTATATTAGCCATTTTATACACAGTCAGTGATAACTTACGTGTTGAGCTCTAAGTCGATGCGAAATTTATAATTAAAAGCCTTGATGAGCAATGATGTTTGATGATAATGTTCCCCAGTCTATCAAAAAAAAAAATCAGTTTTAAATACATGCTTCAATAGACTTTCTACGAACATAATAATTGGATAAATTTATATTTTAAAATTGTTTTTATTTTTTTAAAAAATTAATTCAAAATCATATAATTTTATGTAATCTTAAACACAACATATTGCCCACTCTGAAAATATAACCGAAACGTATAATATTAATAGTGCTACAAAACGTCCTGAAAATGCTTCTTTGGAAACCCAGTTCTAGTACATAAATGATCACTGAAGAACTATTCTACTTTCTAGAAAAGCATGAAATTCTGTTTGGCAAAGGGGAATTTCACTTAACAACTGCACTTATTTGATCCCAGGAAAACTAGCATGTATGAAAACACAGCGTAACAACATTAAAAAAGAATTTTTTTCTCTTTTTAAAATTATATACTGGCAAAGATATTTGCTAAGATGAGAAGGTTTTAATATAATTGTCAATTTCATTCTAATCAAGAAACAGTTTCTAAAACACATGTAATCAATATTTTCATATTACTATTTAGAAACTAGTTTTCTTTTATAATTTGAGAATTATCTGAAATTTAATATGTTAAGACCAGTGACTGACACTATATTTTTTGTTCAGACCATATTACTTCCAATTTGGACAGCAAAAATCACTGCTGACAAATGATAATTTAAAAAAAATATATTTTTCTAAACAGATCTCTGGCTAACAACTCATTAGTGAAATTGGTTATCATGGGTTAAACAGAAAGGAAGACAAAATAGGCTAAGTGGTAACATGTAAAGTAACTCTGTGATGTTAATACATAAGTGGCAGTCAAATAAAAATGAGACAGGTGGGGGAAAAATAAGCAAACTCTCTACTATTTCAAAAGTAATCGGCACAACTGTTAATGCATTTATCCCACTGTGAGACAAGATGGTCAATGCCATCATGGAAAAATGTTTTTGGCTGCCTACAAAACCATGATTGTACTGAGGCATGAACCTTTTTGCCTGAAGCAAATCGAGGGCCACGAATGTCTTTCTTCAGGGTTCCAAAAATATGAAAATTACAAGGGGACAGATCTGGACTGTACAGAGGTTGTGTAGCCTTAACAGCCATGGCAACATGTGAGCGGGCATTATCTTGTAACAGAATGATGTTGTTTGTCAACATTCCTGGATGTTTGGACTCGATGGCATGCTTCAATTTTTGCAAAGTTTCCATGTATCGCTCTGTGTTTTCCTCACTGATGTCTGAATTATTAGAAATAGTTTGCAATTCCTCTGAGGCTTCTTCTAAATAAAAACCATAAAAGACACATTTTTTTAAAGCAATTTCAAACTGTGTTTTGGGAGACTACTTTCTATGCATTGACTACAATATGCAGAGCCTCTAACAAAGAGGTCGACTTTGTTATATGTTTTCTATGCATTGCCTACAATATTCAAAGCCTCTAACAAAGATATTGACTTTGTTATCTCCTTTGAAGTGCTAACATTTTTACAAGTTCTCTTTTTCTAAATCTTTTTTTCAACAACATCTTTTCTGCTATTACATATGAAAGCTTTTATAATACCTTGGTCTAATGAGTGAAGTCATATTTGCAGGAAGAAATACTAATTTAATGTCTTTCAGAATGAAATCTAAGGGGTGTGCAGCACAGTTACCTAATAGTATGCTATTTTTTCATTTTTCAATTCTCTGTTACATTTCAAAAGAAAATCAGTAAAAATACTGCTTGCCAACCACCAGTTCGTGTTATTACAGTAAGTTAAATGTAAATTCTTGTTCTTTTAAACATCAAAGTTTTCTACTTTTTCCCTTAACTACTGGTATCTTTTTAGTTGCTGCAGTCACATTGCATATTAATAGCACAGTAACTTGTTGTTTTAATTTCTTAAAACCAGCTGCTCTTTCATGTTTAAATATTAATGTGTGCTCCAGTAACGCTCTGTAAAACAGACCAGTTTCATCTGCCTTATAAATTTTGTGTGGCTTGTATTCATTTAGGTGCCCAGGTAAAACATCTTTTATCCATTTCTTAGCCAAATGATGATATGCTCCTCACTTTTCACCTTGTAGTTTCCGATAAACAGTGTTAATTCTCTTTTTCCATCTTGTATGCCATCCATCAGTTGACACAAAATTTTCTCCTAGCATTTTACCAAATTCCACAGCTTTTGTGGTCAAAAGAGCTCTAAAAATTGGAATATTTTTTTGGTCTCAAAACCTTGAAACCATTCTAGAAGAGTGGTTTCAGTGTCTCTCAATTTCCCATTATTTCTGCACTTTCTTGAGACATTTGCAGTTTTTACGAAGTCTTTATCAAGTTTATTTCTTTAAGTAAATTGCATAATGGTGTTTGTGAAATCCCCATTTTAAAGCTGCTTCTCTCTGGCTGCATTTACCAAACATATAATGATTGTTAACCATTTTATCTCTTCCTCTCAGACTTAAATCATTTCATTTAGGCATTTTTAACATGTTATAAGGCTCACGAATAAAAAATGTTTCTTCCAGTGATTTAGATAAACCTAAAATTCCTGCTTCAACTTTGCCTGTCAAGTTGATCTGTTATTTCATGGCTATGATAACATAATCAGTGCCTTTTTTTTCAGCCTACAATGACCACTGTCCTTTTCCAATCAAAGACTGATAATGTACAATAATGCAAGGAAGCATTTCATGATGTTTTCTGAGAACACTTTGTGAACTTACTGTGCATGTCTCTATACCCCAGCAACTGGTGTTCAAGAATGAGAACTAGTGTTCACTTAAGTTCCACCTATTCTTTAATCCTCGGAAACACTCATTCAGTTATAAAAAATATCACAGAACTTGTTTCCCATTTCTCTAGGGGACTGCCTTTTTGATCATAAGATAAAGGTATTCTTTTGCTCTCAACTCTGGTCTAAAAAAACAGATTTACAAACAGTGTCTGACCGAAACTACAGAAGTGGATCCAACACCCTAAGGGGTCTTGGTTCTAACTATATTGGGGAAAATTTCTTTTCAACTCATTTTATTGAACCACTACATAACTGAAAGATACATGAATGAACTACAAACAGCATTTTTCAGCCCAAAGCAGTTTATTCTGGATCTGAATAATCACAGTTTTGGCAGTTTGAGTTTTATATGTGCAGAGATAAATTTTATGAACGGCGGTTTTTCTACTGTATATTCGTTTTGATTTCTGGAAATTTCAATGCAATAAGTAGCTGAGTTTATTAACCAATGAGTTTAATTAGCAGCAGGCACTGTATGTTATGCAAACTTAAATATTTTGTAATTAAAAGAGGGAAATGAAACAAATATTTTGTTAACAATTATTTTTTTTAAATAGTTGGTGATTTTTACTTGGGAGAGCGTCTGACACAACTCATTAAACATTTCACAGTAAGGAGTGCAAAGTTTTTCAGTGCCAAACTGTCCTATTCTTTCCTCTTTTGAGGCAAACTCTATTACAAAATCAGACAGTTTCTGTGGCTTTTTAAACAATTCATTGAACTTGTTGTAGGTTAAATGACCTTTATCTTCTTCACTATTGCTGCTTACAACACCATCCAATTTTCTATCTGTCATTTCATGATAGTTATTGTAGACTAATTCTGTAGTTTCTCTTACTTCCATATCTGAAAATTATTTGGCCCCTATTGCTTTTGCAATATGTATGACGTCCTTGGCTTCAATTTCAGTTGATGAAAATCCTTTAAAACAGTTAACAACTTCTGGCCAGTGCTTATGCCAGCAAGCATTCATTTGTGATTTATTTACTTGTTTTTATGCAAGTTAAATCATTTCTATGCAGTGTCTTACATTGTGTTGCTTCCAAAATGCTATTACTGTGCTATGTTTTCCTTTATCTATAACTTTACTTCCAGAGATGTAAACATGCCTGACATAATAGGCTTTAATTATTTTTATGATTCCTTGTTGGAAGGACTAAAACCTCTACATGTAAATGCAATGTTGTGAGGGCTTCATTGATATGTCCTGGAGCATTACTGAGAATTCGGAGAACTTTGAAGATCAAGTTTAGTTATTCTAAATAATACCTTACTACTTTAATAATGCATTTTCAAACCATTAAACCAAGTTATTAAAGAGGACTATTGCAATGTGGTTGAAACTCAGCAGTGTACTGTGTGCAATTGAAATTCTCACATTGCACAAATTAAATTGAGACATTTAAGATAAGGTGTGAAGTGTGAACACAAAATTGCATTCTTCAAATTCATGTTTGGCAAAGCTTTACTGTATATACACAAGAAATGAAACATATATAGTAATGGCTAGCAAAGGCATGGAAATGATTTCATGGTTGTTAGGGTCTTCATACTGATAGGAAGACAGTTTCAATACCGATAGCATGGAATATGAATACACTATAAAACATAGACGTGCGTGAGTGCTATGGCTACATAAATTAGGATCACATGAAATTCCCTGATTTGAAAGTATTCTTGTGCAATTTATGGTAGAAGAAGCATGAATATTTGGTTTACAGTTACCACCTTTTGAGGTGTACCAAGATAAAGTGGAATGTTACTGAATAAAAAAAAGGGCATTGTCACCCCGCAAAGTCTGCAACAGTCTAGTATCCAAAGTCTTATAACAAACAAGCACTTCACAAATAACTCTTATCTAAATTAAGAATACAAGATAAGAATAAACAATGATATAACAGATCTAAAAGTTATCTTAATATTAAATTATACATGAAGTCCAAAAGTTGATTAAAATATATTATTTTAAAATAACTCTTCTCTGTCTGGAGGAACAGTTTTTGTTGTACATGAATTCGGACCCTTTTGTATTTTAACGATGATAAAGATTACTTTTTAAAAATTCCCTACAACAAACACTTGTTTTTATTGACAGGAAGAAAGTTATTTAACAGTCATTTGCCTCCCCCCCACAAACATTATTTTACTTTTTACTACACTCCAAATGTCTGAGCACTTACTGTGAAGCATTACTAATGATTAATTCTAGGATACACGTAACTGGAATTGATCTCACTTAGTGGGAAATATTTCTCACATCCATTGAAAGAAATTTCCATGAATTAAAATTATTCACATATCATTTATAACATTTAATAATTTGGAAAATAAAAACATTTTTTAGAAAGTTTACAACTAAAAAAAGGAAAACTGAAAATTAAAACTTTAGTTTTAGAAAGAATAAAAAGAAAAACCTTTGCCCTTCTGAATACTAACTCAAAGCACAAATTATTATGTGGGCACAGAACCGTAAAGAGTATGACAATTTCTGGATATCATACACATTGAATAATATTGTCTTCACATGACAAACAAATGCAAAATAGAAAGCATGCTTTTAATAATGAGTAAATACTCATATATCAAACTGTCTGTTGAAATGCCTTTTAAGACATACAGCAACTAAAAAGTGAATTTTCCCCCAATTTAAAAAATAACGCACTTCATTTTATACCTACTCAGTTACAGGTACTTTACAATAAACATAATATTAAGCATAAAATCAAAACTTATGAAATACATACTTTATTGGCACCAGTTTCTCTTGTGGAAATACCTAACTTAACATGCTGGCGAATTTGAACAGGATAAATTACTTCATAAATTCGACTAGGTATGCTGGCTATGAGTCTCTCATTTTCTGGATAAAGTCTTTTTAGCTTTTCAGCAACTAAAAATACAAATAAATGTAGTTAATTATAACAATAATGCATTTGATTTGATGACTGTTAAAATAAATAAAAACAACACTTTCAAAATACAGTACTATAACAAGCTGCTAAATTCAATAATAAATTATTTAAATAAAGAGATGAACAAAACACTAAGCAAGATTTAGAACTTCATAGAAATTATACACAACGTTTATTGACAGAAAAAGGTGAAGGATTTTTCCAACTTATGAATGTAACTGAAAGCAATACATTTAATTATTCAATAATTCTAGCATTCATCATTCATTGAGTTCTCCCCCTTCCCAATTAACTTGCTCAGTCTTTGCCTATTCAATGTAGAGACAATGAAGGTATAAATTTATTATATTAGCTCTACAGATAGAATTCACACTATCTTAAATCCAACAACTGAGACACCCAAGAATAATATGATCAATTATTGCCAACTGCATGACTAATTTGTAAGGTAATTTCTTAAATATATAAGCATGGCCTAATCTGTGAAAGACAAGTGGTGTTCCATTTAGTTATCATGGTATTTAACAGAAGAGAAATACTGCATACTGCTAAAGAAAAAGACACTGCCAGGATAAACATGGGATAAACTAGATTATAGGCAGATATGTATCATGTCACAAAACTCAGATCTCTAAAAACTTTTGTAAAAGTGAAGTATTGGATGCCCACCAAATTTATCAATTTTTGTTTATAGATAATAATGCCAAACTGGTAACTTTACTTTCTCCATTGTTAGGCAATAATATTATTCTGGAAACCTCAGTTTTTGGTAACCTAGGAGTATGTGATATTTCTCTCTTAGTTAATTGATGCCTGTTTTTGAATGCTATTTGTTATTTTTAAAACATGTACTGGAATGAAATGGGAAAATGTCTACGTTACAATGGCACATGGGAATGGGTTTAATTGTAAATAAGTTAATGTTCTGTTTGCAGTAATGAGATGTGTCAGTAGACAGCCGATGCACAATGACGAGTTTATATAATCCTCTAATTTTTTTTTTCAATGAAAACAAATTGCTATGCACATGGAGGAAAAATTATAAAACGATTCGCGAAAAATGTGTTTTAATTTTTTACGTATCATATTATTCTTATTTAAAAATTAAAATTTTTATTTTAAATTGCTAAAGCGTGTTTTCTTTTGACATAGTGATAATATTTGCTAATGTAAGATAAATATCAATAGTTTGGCAATTGCCAATATGCACCTGATAAGTAACTTTATCCACATTTTAAAATTTCTCTTCCCATTATTATTAACAATAGTATTTTTTACTTTTTGCAATGGTGTGATGGTACACTGAAATCCCGGAGGCTTCTGATTCACTCTGTGTAGTACCAAATAATTGTTTCAAGTGCTTGTTTTGTTATTTGATTGGTACTAACATCAAGAGCAGTAAATTACATTACTATTAAACGTTTGAAGAGACAAAAGAAAAATTACAAATTAGCTTACTATATTTATTTTCATGGCATCAGAAATTGCAACTACTGTAATAAAATTTTTCATAGAACGATATGAGATGTCCAAGGAGAATTACTTAAATATACACTTTATTTAATTATTTCTAATTTCAAATATAGGCAATGGCAGAAATAAAAATACAAATATTTGTGCTTGCTAAGCTGTTTAACTAACTAGACTTTGTCGTACTGCTTATGAAACATCCATTTATTACTTATCAATCATAATAAGGCATAAATAAATATTAATGTAAACCTCTAAAAATGCATACGTCACATAAAGCAAGTAAGGTACTTACTAATAGGGCGGCTGATATCATCAGACAAGTCATCAAAAGATGACTCGGGAGCTAAAATATTAAAGAAAGAAAGAAAAGGAAGGAAATTAGGCATTAGAAGAGAAAGCCAGTGTAAAAAAGGACTAATTAAATTCATTTGAAAAGAAAATTAGTAGATTAAGCAAATGTTTGTAGAGAAGTAACCATTTATAGAATTACATACACACTAATCAAAAGTTAGTAAAATGTAGAAGCATAAAAAGCAGTACATTAGAACAATATTAACATGCAGTGTAAAAATAGTTACATACAGCACTATCTCAATATTACATAGTATCGTTACTACACTGCTGCACTACACTACTCAAAAAGCAGCTCTATTATTCGGATAGTTTTTAGTCCCAATTAATTTGGACAGTTCTACTACTGTACTTCGACATATAAACACCGAATTAAACATTATTATTAGCAAGTAAGTAAAGTTTGCTTTTCCACATATAGACTGTCAATGTTATAAAAACAACTTCACAGGATTCCTCTCAGGTTTTAAAATAAAATGGCCATGTCCAGACTAACTAGGCTCCGTCTAAATCAGGGATCGATCAATCAATTAAATTTTTACGCCCTTCCTGTAAACTGAATGCAGTTAGGGGAGATAAAGTTCTCAACTGAAGACTCTCAATATTGAGTGGGAGGTGGAAATTAGGCGTGAAACACCTCGGAGAGAGAGAGATGTTAGAATAGATTCCTTATTGCTACGAAACCGGCACCTCAATCAGGGAAAGCAGACTTAAACACGAACTCTTTCATGACCGCTTCGCTAATCAGGTAAACCAGGCGTATAAATTTTAAGAAACAGATCATTCAAGCAATATCATTTTAGTTCTGATCCCAAGCAATAACGATGAATAAGTTCATGCCGATTTCGACCCACGATGTTTACCTAGATGTCACTGACGACAGTAACGAAGCATAAATGCGGCAATCTATAGCTAATTATATCAAGTATTCATATCAATGGTTTTGTTTCGGCTAACAAGCCTTCCTCTCTCCCCAAAAATGTCTAAAGCATGATGCACTATGACTTAGGTTAAAAGTATTTAACCCCTTCCCCAGTAGTTCGACCCATTTCTCGTAGCTTTTACAGATAAGTACCTTTCTAAATCATTACGGAATGCATTCTGTGGCACGACCTTGAAAACATTTTCCAGCTGCTAAATCTTATGCTAACTGCTGCTGACGTTTATTCAAACCACCGGGTTTTACCGAAATGACATCCAAAAACTGCCAAAACGTTGGGAAAAAGTTGTAAACAATGAAGATGAAAATGCATCATATTGCACTGTGTGATTAATTTAATATCATAAGTAGTTAACGTACATTGCGAAAAAAAATTAGATTTAAATAGAACGTTGCTTTAATACGGTATTTTGACATAAAATTCGACTTTTTCTGAAACGGCATGCCAATTTCCTATTTCGATTCTATGACTCAAATTATGCCTAAATATTAGATTTAGTAAAATTTGGTGCAAAATTTAAGGAGAAATTCATAAATATTTCAACGAATAATTCATCTGGCGAAATTCTTAATTTATAGCAACCTACTTACATTCCTTTTTTTCATTGATCCACGAGTGGAAAAAAGGTCCATCGTTCATTCTTTAAAATTCTTTAGTAAAATTTGGTGCAAAATTTAAGGAGAAATTCATAGAATATTTCAAAGAATAATTCAACTGGCGAAATTCTTAATTTATAGCAACCTACTTACTTTCCTTTTTTTCACTGATCCACGAGTGGAAAAAAGGTCCATCGTTATCGTTCAATCTTTAAAATAATTTTAACAAAGTGCGTAAACCGCACTTTCGTTATTATCGCTTATAATAAATACGCCAAATTTCTAAACGCGCCAATATATAAATTCTCATATATCTGGGGGAATTTTGAATAAAAAACTCTTAATTTTTTTGCAGGTGTGTCTAGAAATACATATGCTTCAAGATGATATAAAAAATTTTATAGGTTATAATAAAAAATAATTTCGAAAAATTTATAAAAAATATTTAAAAATAAATCACAAAAAATCGGGAAATTTTATTTCGGATGCATCTAAATTTCGAAATGTGAAAGAAAGAAAGAAATAAGTTGAACAAAAAAAAAAGAGATATTAATAAATATATAGCAAATTCAACTAACATGGAGGAGCTAAAATTTTGAGAGCTAATTTTTAAAAAACTACTTGCGTGATTATTCAAAACTTGCAACTTTGGCATAACTTGAGTCGCAGAAACGAAATAAGGGGAAAAAATAGGTATTTTATTTCAGAAAAAGTCCGATTTTGTATCAAAATACCTATGTTATAACAAAGCCATATACAAATCTAATATGTATCCTAAGCAGCGCTTTCGAGACATGAAAAACGCAACTTGAATTTCGTCAATCGGTCCAGTAGAACGGGAGCTATAGAACTGCCCCCCTTTTTTTTCTTGCGCAGTGAATATGTCAAAAAACGCTATGAAGTTACGCATCAATTCAATATGACGCAAAGTTCACCCCTTATTACCTCATCCAACATGCACACGAAAGTAATTTCAGATCTAGATATTCAAAAATTTATATTTCACAAACACGACAATCGTAGATACTCAAACACAAGCCAATTCAGCAAACTCATTATTTTATTTACCATTATTCAGTTACACGTACATAATATGAGCACTTCTAACCCTTTTTCTATACTTGCAATGGTTAACGTGTGGGGTTCCACCCTTTTATTTCCCAGTTCAATGTGAGGAACCTTGTACACTGATAAGCGAATAATCGCTTGAGTGTGTGAACAGAGACGTAAGACTCAAGAAGGGTTAATTACCCTTTATTTCTCAAAATAAGGATCAACACAGTCTGCTCCTATCTCAGAATGTACAAGCACAGCCTCCACTTGGGCTTGAACTCAAATTAATAAGAATTAAAACTTAACTAAGGACTAAATTATACCTTAATTAAATTAAATTAAATTAAACCTTAATTTAGGGCTTAATTAAAGAAATTAACTAAAAGATACAGCCGAAGCTATCAGGATTCTAAGTAGTTGGCTCTTAAATCTCAATTAAGTAGGCGAAGCTATCAAGGGCCTAAAGTATGGCTGAGCGTAGTAATAGCTTAGAGAGAGATGTAGCCCGAAGGCAAACGCGCGCTAGTTAGGAAGTCTGGCTCTCGAACGAAGTCAGTGAAGCATCGACTTAAATACTACTCTTACTCATTTGCTTTAAACGTGTTTCTGAAAATACATTCTGGTAGGAAATTGTAAGCTGAAGCTAGAACAGATAGGAAAGGTACTATAAAATTAGGATAAACCTTACAAATGGTTTTAATTCTGTGGTTCAGCTGAAGGGTGCTTGGAACCTAAACCTAGCCTCCGCAGTTAAAATAGCTAAATTAATAAAATGCTTTCAAATCGTTAACAAAAATACATTTAGCAAATTTTTAACATCTAGTTTATAAAAATTTTCATCAATGAACATTGTAAAAAATAATCCATATATATATATTTTTGGTTTTAACAATTTTAAAAATTCTTTGTTGCATTTATAGGATTTTTCGAAATTTATTAATTATGAATTTCAATTTTCGCCTTTGTGAAAAAGTAGTTTTAAATTTCCAACTTTAATGTCTTTACTGATATTTTCTCAGCAGCTAAATGCGCGAAAATAGTAGGCATATTTATATATATTTTAAATATTTTGTAATTATGTAAACATATATATACATACAATGAAATAAATGGCTTTAGGAAACGTTGTATAAGCATTCAATTAAATATTCTGCAATTTAAATTGAATGCTTTGTGATTTATTGAAGACAAAAACACGATTTATCAATAGACTTCACTTGGCCACTTTCTAGGTCTCATGCACTATCTAGTTTAATCGCAATTCGCTTAGCTCAAATCCTATGTAGAATAGAATCCGATTTTGCAATCCTTCATCGTAGCATTCGAAGGTCTCTACAATGTCAGTCCTTCATCTAACTTCGAATCTCGAAGGATAATCATGAGATTTCCCTCTCTAAGACTTGAAAAATGACTCTCAAGCGAAAAAGTGGCAACGCTTCTAGATGAATGGCAAAAATCTGATAGTGAATCCTTTGGAAAAGAAATAAGAATAAAGAGACCACAGGATATATAACCAGATAAAAGTCAAAAAATGTAAGGGATCTTGTTTCAAAGGAAAAGAAAAGTCTTATATGAGGTTATTCAGTTTAGTGCAGAAATAATAAAACTTATATTTGTAAAGATTTGGGTTTTAAAATTTAACAACGGTTAATTTTTAAAAACTTTCGATTACTACAAAAATAAATAAATAGATGAATTATATCCGAACTGTAATTTTTTTTCTCACAAATTACATGCACAAGTTTT
Organism: Stegodyphus mimosarum; assembly: GCA_000611955.2. NCBI lineage: Eukaryota > Metazoa > Arthropoda > Arachnida > Araneae > Eresidae > Stegodyphus > Stegodyphus mimosarum. Next base: position 65,785 of record KK112925.1, on the reverse strand, counting down.
AAATTAAAGGAGGAAAGGAAGGAAATTAAAAATCAAAATAAGAATCCTGTGAATTAAAAACTTTACTCCTTTATACAGAAAATAACAATCTTTTTGTAGTTTCATTTATCACTTCAAGTCATTAAAAAATTGTTGGTATTCTTTGTTTAGTTCGACGTTTGTTTAATTTTCCAAGTTCGACGTGCAAGTTATTTTATCTCTCATTAGCATAGCTGAAAGTTTCTGCTAATGTCGTGAAAATAACTATTTTTACTGGTTATTTGAATTATGAACGGACAAGTGGCAACAACAGCGAAATACGGGTAGTTTTTACTGGTTTTAATATTATACAATGGGTTAGTTGTATGAGTTTTTTCCATGGGTAACACAAATACGAGCCAATTTCTCTTAGAAAATTCTCCACGAAAGCATCATTGCCCTTTCGGAGATAGTAATCATACGCTTACGAAGTAACCATAACAGGTGCTGCTCCTTTTCTAACCGCAGACTAAACAAACGTGGAAGCGTCAGAGGGCATTTATTCCCTTTATCATACGTAGTCTCGGCAATCCGTTTGACATTTGGAAGCTCAGAGGTTCAGTTTCCAGTGAGGTAGCTGTTGATATTTTAATATTCCTGGTCCCTAGAAATTTCATAGCACTATAATGTTGTCACTTCTCCCATCTCCCGAGGAATATATTTTTCTCGTCTGCATTACAATAAATACATACATTTTAATTTTTTTGTTCTGTACAGAAATTTCGCATAACCCGCAAGAACTCATGAATAAAGGCTTCGAGCATAAAGACAGCAACTGGGAGATTATTATTCATATCCGGCCCGGCGCTCAATTGGTTAATTTTGCATTTCCCGGCTCCATAAACGTCTAGAAAGTCTGTATAAAGTTGATGAAGAGAAAAAAAATAGTGGAACGTAACGCAGCACCATATGAATTATCCCGAGTGGGTTCCTACAGTGGCAGGCAGCCAATGTACCACATATACCACGCGGTAGACTTAAATTGTCACCTAAATTTGGTCTACTATGATTTCTACTTCCCTAGTTCCCCTTTATGTGAGGGAGAATGTAAAGAATTATCGCACTTTTTCGTTATGTACTTACGTGGCTTGTGAGTGATTAGGACGTCTTGTTAACAAGTGGAAGGCAGACTCAAATGTCGGCGAGGTGATTCTTCATATTCCCCCCCCAATCAAAAAAAAATTCTAATAGCTTCTACAGAAGCATTAGTAAACAGTAGTTCCTCACCCCTGCATTAACTCTATTGAATTCCGTGCTACTCTCCAGTTGTCTCTTAAGTGGGGGAGAATAAGAATTAGTATTATCGCAATATTAGCGCTTCCATCCCAACAACTGGTTCGAATCCCTGCGAAGGCACATTGAATTTCTCTGGGGCAAACGCTTTTACAATGTTGCCTAGAGAAGTGGAGCAGAACAAATTCATCCGAGATTTTCCGAAATATCCGGCTGAGCTGCGGCCTCAGTTCGTTTGGATATTTGAAATTCCGTATTTCTCCTTTTCACAGCCTAAAAATTTCTTTCTTCAGCGCATAATTAATCGGAACAAAAGGAGAAAATGCCAAATCCGTCTCAGAAAACATGATTTATTATTCATGAGAATCGTTAGCAAACATTATTTTTTAATTCCAGATTATAGTAAGGACCTACGTTGATTTTGTTTATTAACAGATTTCCGGAAAAAAGATGTTAAAATTTAATTCCACCTGTGATAAGGCATTCCACATACGACTTAATCCCCCGTGCGTATACATTTTTCACGCAATTCTCCCAGAAAAACTTTTCTTTTCTGATATCCGTGACACTAGCAAAGAATTCGGTTTCCACCCTGGCTATTTGCCACATTGTAGTTATTGATTACGTATTACTATATTCACATATTACTAGCTTTCTTCCCCGACGCTAAAACCAAACTTTCGACGTGGAAGTTTTTATTTTTATAGAAAACCGAATCAAATAATAAAGTAGAAATACAGTATGAAAAACACGCCCCCCGTCTTTTTCCTTCGCAGCTTACCCTGTACGTTTTTGCTTAAAAGCGCTTTTTTGCATTTGGAAAGTCAGCATAAATTGCGTAGTTTATTTTTATTTTGCCTTTTCTCGCTTTCTCCCAACACCCGTAAGAAATGGCAATTTCGTTTTATTTATTTCTTTTTCACAGGGCATTTCTGGCAGGTTACACTGTCTGGAAGTTTTAAACTGATCACTGGATGTATGAGGGTTATTTTACTCTACATTTGAAATTCACAGCATCCGTAACCTTAATTATTTCAGACTATTTTTATTTTGGAACCAAACTCCTTTCTGTTACCTGTTACGTTACTTAACAGAGCAAAGCATTCAAGAACTGTCTTCTTTAAAGGAGGCTGCATTATCATCTTTCTAAGGGAGACTGGTTCTATTCTCGTCGTCATAAATAAGTAATACCAGGAAAACCCTTGCTGCCAATCCGTTCATGCAGCTGTTCAAAACCGTGCCTGGAATGAACTACAGTAGAACTCCATCGCT
>KK112925.1:36337-63197 GCA_000611955.2 Stegodyphus mimosarum | reverse complement strand
GACAACAGAAGAACACCTTTCTAACGGCATCCTGTCATTAAAATGCCCATACCTTTACGCAAGTCGAAAAGACAGAAAGTGGCTTGCATAGAAGTGTTAATACCATTCTTAATGGTGCAAACCATTTTTATGCCGGGTGGCCGTATGAAGGTTTCTATCTTTTCGAGCATGGCTGACTTTCGCAAAGTTACAGGCACCTTTCCGCCAGGGCACTGTTATGAAGTGTTCTCGTATGGAACTATTAAGATCGATTATTAAAAAAATTAATCAAACGAATAAAAGGTGATGTCTCATTACCAGCTTGAAGCAATTAAATACAGGCATACCGTGAATCCGCATTCATCCTAAAGTCTATTACTTTAAAGTCAGCATTTCAAAGTCGAAACTATCCTCCTTAACATTCTACGATCGTAACGTGTGTCGTCATCGCCGCACAGACATAATGAACGGATTTTAGACAGTCAGAGGATTCGACCGCTTTCCACACGAAGTCGTAACTATGGTTAAAAGGTACTCCAAAAGGTGGTAAAAATTCATCCTAAAGTGCCTACTCTAAAGTAACAAACTACTATATAAGTGAACATGACAACAAACCTAAACCTACAACATAAATTCTGCTGCGGCTCTTGAATAATCTAACATGTACTTATAACTGACACAATATTTGGCCATCCTTGGTGCAGTCAGTAAAACGAATGTTTTGCTGCGTGTTTGCTAAATACTTAAATTTCCTTTGCGAAATTTGTGTTCGCAATGTGACAAACTGCTGGAAACCAGGCTTAATTTCAGTCTGTTTTGGACTTTGAAATATCTTCCTCTCAGATTATTCATTCCAATCTTTTTATTTTAAATAAGAATACGTGAAACACTTTTTTTTCAGTGGTGGTGATGGGCGGCATGTAAGCAATTAAAGGCAACTGCTAGATTACTATTCATTTTTAATTTAATACAGTAAACATATTAGTTAACAACAAATTAGTTTTAGTAAACAAATTCGAAACAGTGCAAATATAAACAATCTCAACTTTGCAAGAAATGTATAGAAGTACTGAAACATTCTGCTAAAAGAGAAATTCATGAAGTGGTCAATTTCAACAACAGAGAAAACTGACTAACAATCTAAACTTTGCAATAAATGTATAGAAGTACTGAAACATTCTGCTAAAAGAGAAATTCATGAAGTGGTCAATTTCAACAACAGAGAAAACTGACTAACAATCTAAACTTTGCAAGAAATGTATAGAAGTACTGAAACATTCTGCTAAAAGAGAAATTCATGAAGTGGTCAATTTCAACAACAGACAAAACTGATTAACATGTTTGTAACGATCTGAATAAAAAATAGCGTATACTGAAGACGTCTAGATCATCCTTATTTGACTTAATTGCAACGTAATAATGATGAACATGTTCGAAACATGGAGAGAATTGTAAGAATGGTAGTCTGAAATATAGTGAAAGTTACGAGATTACCAGAATTACAAACAGACAAGAAATGACGAAATATGTTTGAAGGGGAAAGGCACAAAACATAATAAAGCAGTGAACAGTAAAAAAAAAATAATTTTACATCAGATGCTTAAAAAGAAAACAATTACATAACATTCAAATTTATAGATCTCTCAAACCATTAAAAGAAAAGACCAGTTTCTCAAAGAAGACCTGTGAACATTTTATTGCAAGCGAAAATAACGGCTGCGCTAAAGTTAAGAAACAGAGCTGCAATGCATAAGAACATACATCAGATACATTAGCATATATTTCTATGTGACAGTACCTAAAACAGCATCTAAAAATATACACAATACGCCTTGATAAACCAAATAACGCCTCTAAAAAAAGCGAAGTTGTTCAGACAGCATCCCTAAAAACATTTATACATAGCACTTGCTTATAAAGGTTTCAAAGGCTTTAAATCACATGGTAGGTGTATGAAAGGAAGTGGAGGAGGAAAGAATCTGCATTAAATAGCTTAACACAATTTCTTTTTACAAAACCCACACACAAAAAACGATTTAATGCTCAACGGGCCAACTCTCATAAACTGCATATTTCGCACGCTAAAAGGAACGAGCGCATTTCTGGCTAAAATTGTCTCATGTGAAATACACAACCACTCCTTCAAATCTCGGAACTACCACACTTGACTGTAATTACCGAAAACTCCTATATCCCCCTCCCTTCCTTCTCCTAAACATCTCCAACCATAAATCATGACGAAATGCAAGATTTTCTTTCCACCTCCAGCGGAGGTGGTTACAGTTAATGCACATTTCTCACTCTTGTCGATAAGCAACAAGAAATATTCTGCGGCAGAAAAATGACGTTTGTTTCTTAACGAACCTTTGTTACGCGTAACGTAAAAAGGAAAAAAGAAGGCATTTTTAAAAAATGCAGTTTTCCGTTTGCTTCCCCAAAATAAACGACATTCCCGCCATAGAATTTGTTTTCTAAAACGGGAAAGAGCCCCCTCCCGTGGTAGGAGGGAAAGAAAAGGGAAAAAGGGGGCTTATTTATCATCTCCTCATTTTGAATTGTTAGGCGAAGTATACTTTGATTGAAAATAATGGAGAACAGCAGAAATGAGATTTTCCCTCTTTTCTCCTAACTATCGGATTCCAATAGTTTCTATTTAAGGTTACGGTCGCGGTTATATAGCTAGCTCGTTTCCTCCGTGAAGTCAAAGGGCGTCATTTTAAATGAAGCTTGGTGAAACTAGAATATGTAACTTGCTTCGAATATTTTAAATCATTTGTCAATTAAATGCCACTTTTACATAATGCATTAAAACATCAACTGAAAAAGATTATTTGCGATATATAAAGGAGAACAATTATTGATAAAATAAATATCTTGTGCACTCGAAAAGAATTTTATTCAGCTCACAAATTTAAATAACTTCCAGATTTAATGGCGAAATCCAAAGATGTAACAATTTATTAATTTTTAGTACTATTGCTGCTGTTTTTTTACAATAACAATAAATATTCTTATGCTTTAGAATTAAAACTGGATCGTTTAACAATTTACTCAGAATATGTGATTATTTTCATTTTGACCTATAAAAATGTTTTAGGAAACCTTGGCTTTTCGACCAGAAAAACAATTTTTATTTCAACTGTCTTTTCTACTACTCTAGAGGGGGTTTTAAGCAAGCAGACAACCGTTAGTCACGGGAATCCCTTTCAATTTTCTGAGTACCATATTGCATTTGCTTCAGTTTTTTTTTTTTTGCATTGAACAAAAAAAAAAGAGATTGAGAGAGAGAAGTTAATCTCTATTTAAATAATAAGCAGAGAACTGAAGATTATATTTACAAAGCTGAAGTTACAAGCTTATCCCCCCCCCCCATTTTTAAGCAAATAAAGTATGAAAATTCACTATGATCATGCTAAGGCAAAAAAACTTCTTATACTTTATGTATAACAGGTATAAATGGGTTTCCGAAAATCTTAATAGAAGCATTTTTACCGTAAATACTGATCCTATATATGCACTTCGAGGTATAAAATGAATTAGAAGACGAAAGAAAAAATAACTTATAAGGTATTTCTCCCACTACCTTGGCACGTCTTCTTGGTGTAGTGGCACGCGGAAAACCATGCTACAAATGCTTCCAAGTTATCTCGTAGTAGCATGATAGAAATGCGTTAAAACATGGATGACATTTTTGGCTATGCTTCTAGAAATTTGTACTTAAAAGTGAAAGTGAAATAAAAGAAATCCCCTTACGGATCACTCTTGCATTTGTTTAGTAACATTAAAAACATATTAAATTTAATGGGCTTATTTATGTAGTTTTCCTTATTTGCATTTATTTTCATACTTAAAAATAACGTTTTAGTGTCGCCATATAAGAACTAAATATTAAACTAAAAGCAGTACATCGCATATTACATCAATACCAATTTTTAAGAAGCAACATATTTTTAGAATTCACAATAGAATTTTAAGTGCTGTCATACATTTTTCTATTTTTTCAGTTTTTTCTCAGTTCATGTGTATCAAATGCCTAGTTCTTAAACAGATCATCTAGGAACCTTTTTCTATTTTTAAAAAGCAGCAAGTGTTTAAAATTATCGATAAAGCATTACGTGTTGCTATTCACTTTTTTTTATTCGCTATATAATTTTTTCTTAATAAATACATGGCGATAATATTTGGCGGCAACATTCTTTTATTTGAAAAGTGATACGGACAAAATATGGGGATCCCCAGACTATTAGCACCTCTGGTGCTAAAAAATAGCTGCACTCGGGACTCTTTCAACGCCGTCTAAACAATTTATACCGCGAAAGCATGCATCGGGGGGTTATGATAATGTTTTACATTTTACTCGCAATTCATTGGTTGCGCAGTCTAAAAATTCAGTATTTAGGATAGGTGCAACTTTATAGTATATATGTTTGAGATATTTAAATAAGTATTCGCACAAGACCTGTTATATTAGATACAAATGTTTAAGAAAAAGGAGTTGCGGATTTAAAAATCTTATCGTCTAGGTACCGTTTTATATTAGTAATTGTCAAACTAAAGTTCGTACCATTTATTTTCATTTATGAAAAAATACAATACATAAGTCCAGATCTCCATAAAATCCTACTTGATCTTTCATTATAGTCAAATCGCCATATTTCTCATTCTTCGACTTCAAATATTTCCCATTACAATGGAGTACATATCACCCATTCCAACACCGGGCAAATCAGCCAGAGTCTTATCGTCCAATTAGCCACCTGCCTTATGTGCCAAAATTGCAGAATATGTGATTTTAAAAACAGTTAATAACGATGCTGAAATTCATGGGATTCTTATTCCTCAACAATATGGATTCAAGAAAAAACACTCAACTGTACATGAACTCTACACAGTAACGAAGCTGATTTCTCCAGGATTCAACAAAAAATCAACAGTTCTGCTATTTTCTTGGATATAGCTAAGGTGTTCGATCGTGTTTGGCTCTATGGCTTCATGTACAGACTAATCACTCTGGGTTTCCCAAAACATATCATAACAACACTTTATTCCTATCTCTCAGATATATACTTTATCGTTCGCGTTAATAATACATATTCCACAAAATAAAAAACCTACGCTGGCGTCTCTTCGTTATTGGTGTCCGTACTTTTGAACATTTACACGCACGACATTCCTCAAATATCTCTGAAATAAATTTGGCTTTGATACTCCCTTCTTCGTGTTACATTCTGGAAGGCCAACTGTTTATATAATGTACATTGCCTTGAAGAAAAAAAAAAAAAGTAGTTCTGTATCTCTCGTTTTACTGGGCCTATTGATGAAATTCAACTTGCGTTTTTCATGTCTCGAAAGCGCGACTTAGGATATGTATTACATTTATATATAGGATTGTTCTAATATAGGTATTTTAACAAAAAATCGGACTTTTTCTGAAATGGCATGCCAATGTTTTTCCATATTTCGATTCTACGACTCAAATTATACCAAACTGCGAAATTTTGTAAAAATCGCAGGAGTAGTTTTTAAAAAATTAGCCCTCAAAATTTTTAAGCTCCTCAGTATTAATTGAGTTTGGAATATATTTATAAATATATTTTTTTTTAAATCAAATTTACTTGATTCTTCCTTTCACATTTCGAAATTTACATTAATTACAAATAACATTCGCCCATTTTTTATGATTTATTTTCATAATTTGCATTTTTAAATAATTTTTATAAATTTTTCGAACAAAATTTTGAATTATAACCTATAAAATTTTTACCATCATCTTAAACTAGAAAAACTAAGAATATGTGCAAAAAATTAGAATTTTCAGTTCAAAATTTCCGAAGATATGCGTAAATTTATATATTGGCGCATTTTGAAATTTGGCATATTTGTTGAAAGCGATAATAATATCAAATGTGGTTTAGGGCGCTTTGTTAAAAATATTTGAAAGTAGGAAAGATGTGACTTTTTTTCCGCTCATCCAGAATGTAAAACGGTAAGAACGATGTGACGTTTTTTCTGCTCCAGCACAACGGAAGGGAAAGGAAAATTGGTTGCCATATATTAAGAAGTTCCCAAGTGAATTATTTTTGGCGCAAACTGAAAAAAAAATGCGCCAAGTTAAATTTTTGAATTTCTCCGTAAATTTCGCACTAAATTTTACAAAATTTAATAATTTGGGTCGTAGAATCGAAATATGGAAACAAAAATTGGTATGCTATTTCAGAAGAAGTCCCATTTTTGTGTCAAAATATCTACGTTAGAACAATGCTATATATTATTCTAATACATATCCTATATTATTCTAACGTATATCCTAAGTTGCACTTTCCAGACATGAAAAACGCAAATTGAATTTCGTCAATCGGGCCAGCAGTACGAGAAATATAGACCTGCCACCCCCTTTTTTTTTTTTGCGCACTGTACTTGCATTCATACATTGTTGGTAGCATATACACACAACTGGAAAAGAAAAGAATCAAGTAATTCCTTTCTGCGAAACTTGACGAAAAAAATTTTTTTTCTTGCTGTCCATGTTTAAAAACAAATAATGAAACTGACTGACAACAAACCAGATTTACTATACAGCACAGGACTGAAGTTTGCAAGATATGAGGACTACCATGACAAAGCTGGCATTACGTACAATAATTTTGATAGCTTTCTTTTGGGGAGTAACTGGGATCGTTAACTAGATCTTTTAGGTCTGTTCTCGATCTGTTCAAAATGTTTAAGTCGCAAATTTCTGAGCATTTAGTTTCCCCAAAAGAATTCTTAAAAAGTATCACACATAGTTGGTCAAATTTCATAGGTCAAAATAAGGCTACCTCAGCATTTAAAAGATGAAACCAAGCTTTTAGCTGAATGATTCAAGATGTCATTTCACAGCCACAGAGAAGTCCGGATCGGAACCAGCACAATAGAGCAACAAAGAACATCTGCTTTCAATCTAGGACTACCTGTAGGCAAAAACCGCCATTAGCAACACAAGAATGACCACCTTCAACTTCTTGATGGGGAATGCAGATGACGACACCAAGTTCACAAAGAGAATAACTCCATTCCCTTTAAGCGAAATAAACTGGATGAAAGAGTTCTACAAACCGTTCTTCCATTACAGAAAAATAAAATATAAAGGCACTATTTAACCTCGCAAGAAACTAAATGTAACTAATATGGAGAACATTGATTTTCTTAAATTTACGTGACACGCAGAATCGTATCCATAAGGCTATAAAACGAGCACCTCTATAGAGCACATGCACGCAAAATTATACATTAACGCAATTTTTTAATGCAGTACAAAAATAAATTGACGTTTTCCTGCATTTTAATGTTATTCTTTTTTCCTGTATATTTGCAAAAACAGAGAAACATATTTGCTGCATATGCTTTTAATGGTCATTAACACATTTTCTCAGCAGATCTTTGAGTTACTTTTGGCATTTAGCCTACAATGTGCTCCCTTTTTGACTCCAAGAAATTAAATCGGCATGCGGAATGAATTATTTAAGTTCCTGATGGACCACACAGTTTCTTCAGGATTCAAAACGTGATTCACATGAAGTCTTAAAAAAATAAGGACTAAATGGGGTGGGAGATCACACTGGAAATAATCCAAATAATTATGACCAAAATAGAAGTTAATTCTCAGTGGCGAATGATACACTCTAAACTATTTTAGAGCTTGTATTAGTTTGCGCTACAATATAGATATTTTTCGCACCCACAATAACATCTTTTTGAACACAAGATTGCTTTAAATGTTGAAAATAATTTTGTCATTACCGTGTAATACGAAGAGATGATTCAAAAAGTAGTCCTGAATATCAAATACGGGTACGCTGTTTAAGGCAACCACCTCTACAGGAAACCAAAAAATATTTGAGGCCGTTAGTGAGTCTTTTAGCAAAGTTTCATTGTATGTTATAAGAAATATTGCTCACTTTCGAGGTAGTTGTTTCAGGCAAGTGGTAACAGTAAGAGGTAATTGCGTATTTAGCAAGGGAGGCGTAAGCAATGATGAGTGTAGGTAACAAAACAGATTTGAAAAAACATTTTTACGTTAAAATATAAAACCAATCCATGCAAACAACAAAATAGATTGATTTTTTATTTTAAAAACATTTTTGCCCTAAAATTTAAAACCAATCCATGCTCGTAAAAAAAAAATAAATCCAAATTTAAGTTTGTAAAAATGTCATAAATTTATTTTTTAAAAAAGCAGACAGTTTATTTTCAAGAACATGAAATTTACGTTATAAAACCGATAACGCCTTCTTTGAGCTATTAACCAAATATCTGAATAAATTTCAGGGGAAAAAATCTCTCCCCCCCGACTTTTGAACTATAATATACATGAGTTTTTATTTATTTCTTTTATGCTTAATTTAACGCAAAAGCGTATCAGTTTATAACACTTAATAAATATTATGTTCTCTTTTTATTCATGTTAGAAATACAGAAACATTTATTTACATTTTGTATTAAGAGTTGTAAGGTTTTAGTTAAATTAACAAAGTTTTATTTTAATTTTACTTTTTCTATCCCTTCTCATTTCAATTTCCCGTTAGAATAAGCGCGTGGTTCAGCTTTATGCTAATTTGAAATGGAGCCAAGTTCGACTTAAGCAAGAGGTAGAAACCTTTCAGTGTGAGAGAGCTTTTAGTCTCAGACCACGGTTACTCTATTCGACGTTCGCCTGACTAGCTAGCATTTAAATTCTAAGCCATAGCGCTTTTACGTGATTGCTTATTGAAGTAATTCCAAGTGCGTCACTATTAGTTAAATCTTGCTACGCACCATTTAGTTTAGAGGCCAACCTCGCGTTCATAGCTCTGTGAGCAACGACGATTTAATTTCTATTTAGCTTTAGTTTAAATTTGATTGTTCATTTTAGACCCAAGTGCGGTCTCTATTTTCTGTATCCCTCCCGAGTTAGGAAGTGGTTGTAATTAATTGTGATTTAATAAAAGAGGATTTAAAATCCCTTTAAAGTGCAGTTCTTCTACCACTTAATCACCATATTCTACCACAGAACATAGCTGCATTCAGCTCCCTGTTCCAGATCAGGATTTAAGGAGTTCACGAAGATGTTTTCCAAGAATATGCACCGAACACTCAGTTCTGACAGAGTAAAGTTTACATGCAGGGTAAAGTTTGAAGATTCCTGCTCCAAATATTTTAATTTACAAACTGGGATTTCTCAGGGAGCAGTTAGTAGCTGCCCTTTGTCTAATACATATACATTAATGATCTAGTTTCTGCTCTTAAATCAATACCTGGTATTAATTGTCTACTATTTGCTGATGATTTGGTAATTTGGACCGAGGCTCCAAAACATGGCGCAAAAAACCTTATTGAAAGCCGATTTAAATAAGGACCTGCAGGTGCTCTCGAATTGGTGTGAAGAAAATAATATGACTGTAAATTTGGAAAAGACAACTTCACAGTCTTTTTCTCTAACCCATGAAATCTTTCGCTCAGAGTTACCAACACGGACAACTTGCGATTTTTGATAATAAATCGAATTCAAAGCTTCAAGTTGAGCAGCTTATCGAACGTGTTTCAAACAGACTTAGTATCCTTAAGCATTTAGTAGGATGTATCTGGGAATGCGCTCGGTCCACTCTTAACATTACATTTATATCCTGCCTTTAATAACGTATTGTTGTGAAGCTCTCATCACTGCCCCTGATCGGGGAGTTAATAAACTTGATGCAAAACCAAGCTCTTCGCTTGGTTACAGGAGCTGTCAAATCCACACCTATAGATGCGATGTCATTGCTGACAAGATATATGAAATATATTCGCAGAACTCCTTCCAGGATATTATGAAAATGAGGGTCTTCATTCTTTATGAAAAGTTACTGCAGATGGAGGATCCCTACTGGAGGGACTACGCAGTCAAGCCTAGGAAATTAAAAAACCATTATGGATTTATGCAAAAAGTTCTGGACCTTAAGAAAGGTCTTGAGATTTCAGGTAACATACAAGCAGAAGCCCTTTGGAGGTGATTAATGTCGAAGTAAGGCTAGACCTAGTGGAAACCATCCATAGAAAGAGAGATGATGCATCAACCGTTTTGAAATGTCTCACTTTGGAGGCCATGAGGCTAGATATCCACCTACTCAGTGGTTGCACATTTTTACTGATGATTCTTAGTTTGACTGTCATTTTAAAATTTGGGCTGGTGTATTTTCGAATCTTTTTTTTTATGCCCCTCCAGAATACATTGGTACCTCTTAAGTAGTAGCCATATGTATAGCCTAAAGCAATTATTATTTATCAATTACAAGTTTGCATAGGCAATAATTTTTTTCTGATTCTCAACTAGCCATTCAGTCAATTAGCTCTGCTGAACACCCATTAATACCCGAAATTTTGCAATGTCAAGATTTCCTGAGAACTCTCACTTTAAAGGGGAAACAAATCGTTCTGCAGTGGTGCCTTTGGTTCAATGGATAAGCGGACTTCTTTGCAAAAAGAGGGGCCAGCTTATAAGGTATTTCTTCCGCCTTCTTAGCATGCCTTCGTGGTTTAATGGTCAGCACACTCGGTGCGTATTCAAGTCCTAGAGAGGGCATTGCTCATTTATCACATCTCCTGCTTTCAAAAAGTGCCTAATGTGTCTACAAGTTTACTACAACATCCTAATACAGCCATTTCTTATTGGAGGAATACACTGTTTTTAGAAAAATTATTTACGTCTAATAACATACGAAATCTTCAGACTCGTATAGCCTTAAGAAATTGGAGAATGGCAAGTCGTTTTGTTATTGCCAGTAGTCGAAGATGCAATATACAGTTGCGGCTTTCCTTCTGTCTACAGGACATGATTACCTTGCCGCCCACGTGCACCGCATAGGCATTTCAAGCGATCCTATTTGCTCACTTTACGATTCTGGAGAAGAAATAGACAAGGACCACCTGCTTTGATGTGGGGCTCGAGGCAAGAATGCTCCTTAGGAAATGACTTCGGTCTTTTTGTTCTTAGTTCTATTGTTTGCTACTTCTCTTTATAAGATTTTAGTTCTTTGTAACTTTTTGCCTAACCATTAAAAACTAAAAAAAAAAAAAAAAAAAGTAGAGAGAGAGAAATACAATAAAAAAAAAAAAAAAAAAAAAAAAAAGTAGAGCTAGAGAAATAAATATTTGAACAAACTTTAATCGAATTTTTCAAATTAAAAGCTTTAAAAAGAAATATTAGCAAACAGGGAAATATTGCGATAAACTTGCAATGCATAACAACCTTTCTTTTGAAACTTTAAAAATAGTTATTATCTTCAGCAAGATACCCTTTTCAGACGTAAGCTTTTCAATAAATCAACTACAAATCTGAAAGTATCAAATTGTAACTGCATAAAACAAATAACGAATTTATAAAGTTATCAAAATATCATCATCAGTTAATTACTTAAACAATATAGACATGACAATTAAGGTAAATTTTTAAACAAGCAAACCTAAAGAAATTTCACGAGTTCTTTCGTTTAGACAAAGATAGCTTATTTGAAATGCAAAGAACATAATACACTGAGACAGTATTTACATATTCTAAATCACACACCATTAATTCAATATTTTCTGCAAAAGAAACCAAAAACAGAAGCAGAGTTAAATATATTAAATCATAAAGCAGTAAATTAATTATGTACACACCCACACACGTTTCTGATTGCTTCTCACGAATACCAAACATAGATGGATAAGAATCCTTTCAACTAGTTAATGGAGAAAATCAAACACCAGCGTATCGGAACACATCTAACGAACTATAATGAAATTAAATAGCGTAATTGAAGAAAACGTTATGAGAAGCTGCTTCAAATGTAAATATTTTGAAAGAAGGAACGCATTTAGGGAACCTTTCGCGTATAATAAATGTGCATAACGAGGTTTGCGTTCGAAATCTCAATTCCGATGCTCCCCGTGATGGTAGACAACAATCTAATCAACGCGTTTAGGTTCAGAAGCGTTGACGTTTAGTTACCTCAAAACTCAAAGCATCCAAAAAGGATTTAAGTATTCGTGCTGCCAAGAACATCAAAGGCAACGCTCAGAGAATTTTTACTAATGTGGTGCAATGTTTCTCAACAAATGCAACAATACTTTGATTATCCGAACATCAATTATTCGAATGATCAATTATCAAAACTCTTAAAATCCTGTGTGGGGAAATATCAGGAAAGTTTTCAGGAAATGTCTGGAAATAAGACAGATAGCTTTCGATCGATACGTTGTTTAGCAGGACCAGTTGCCATATCGCTAGAGCCCAGGTTCGAACCTCGAAGAAAGCACTGATGTTTGTGAATGTGTAGCGTTCTTGCGCACGGGAATATTTAAAATAACGCCGAGCTGAAAGTCCCTTTGAAAGGTTATTGGCAGGGGAACAGGGATAGGAGAACCTTTGATCCATTCCTCGAAATTGTTTTGCTCCTTTAGAAGATAGACCTATATTTCATCCACTCGAAATCTATATAGAGTTTCATTCAAAATTTCGTTTACATTACGTTGTTTTTTCTTAACTTTAAATTGCTTATGTTTATCCAATTCACTTCAGTCCCTTTTTTCTGAATGTGTTATCCTCAATTACGGAATCTATATTTCCTTCCTTAACACAATGAAAGAGGGCCCAAAGAAAAAAAAGAAATTAAAATTCCGTAACAGTTATAAGGTATTTCTCCCGCCTTCTTCGCATGCCTTCGTGGTGTAGTGGTCTGCATGCTCGACGCGTAACCGAGAGGTCCGTGGTTCGATTCCCGGCGAAGGCGTTGCTCATTTTTCATTTCTCCTGCTACGAAATAACCTAATGTCTCTACACAGTCAATTTATTTACTGCGCAAACTTGGATTCAAATCGCAACAGGTACAGGTAGAAGCTAACCAGCTCCTCTGTAGTACCACAAGTGACTCATATATTGCTAAACCTAGCTGTCAAACTTACGCCCCAGTTCTGAGGAAGAACACCCCGGCGGGAACACCGCAAATCTCTCACCCCTCTTCCCTTATCATCAACCTCTCGCGCAGACTTTCGGTTTGCCGTATATATAAGGTTCCCCCTTGCCGTAAAATACCACAAGCTTACGATCATACACACCTTCTTAAGGATTCGAACTCGGGGCTCTTAGGTACGGCAGTCAGCGTCACTAACCACTATACGAGCTGGGTAACATATAAGTCAATATATAAGAAGTCAAAACAGTAACATATAAGACGACGACACAGCTTCTGGCCGCAATGCCAGCGGAACATACTATGAGATATTCCCTAAATTCTCAGTAAGTTTATACACATCACGGAAAGGCTGTAACCGGCATCTTAACATGTGGCACAGATGCTGGATTAGGAAAAGGTCTGACAATCTAATAGACTAAGATTTTGACATTATGTGGACATTCTCTAGAGAAAGTCACCATGCGTAAATGAGCATTATTATGTGATAGATGACTCCAACAGTCGCGACAGCACTAAGATTCATTCAAGATGGAAGAAAACCATGATCTACATAGCCAAAAAAAAGACGATACAGCTTTAATTCAATAGATCTCTAACTTTACGGCTGCGACATCAGAGTACAAGCTGTCGTTGATGCCTAACAGATAGTGGCAGATGTTGCATCGAACTTAACAAAAAAATTCAATCTCTTCCAGACTTTTGTCAACAAATTTTCAATATGTAGGAGTTTTAAAAAGTGATTCTGAATGGCAGACAACATGATTTCGGTGTACGTTTGGCAACACTACATGTCACAGGATCAAGACCAAACCCAGGAAGGGTTTGTATATTTTATATTTTAGTACCAGCCTCAATATATTATCTCTTAGAAACTTTAAAAAGTTTGTCGCCGGTTTAAGTCTAAATTATCTTAAGTGGAGAACAACACTTTTTACGATAACCCTCCTACATTCCATCACTGAATACAATTGCATTTCCAGCCATTTCGTTTTAGATTTAGAAGGCGAGTAAGTTAATTTTAATTTTCTTCTCGGGTTTGACATTTAAAAATTTTTTTAAATACCAATTTTAAGGATTTTGCCAATTTTGATCTTCTTTTAATTTTGAATTACTTTTTAATGTTAAAAAATGTATAACTTTCATTTTTTACATTTGAGTTTGAAAATGAGAGTGTCGAGGATATATCTTCTAAAGTAAGCATTCCTTTTAGCTGTATCCTTTTTAGTTTAGTTGTATTCTTAGTGAGCAACTTTAATTTAAAAGATTATTTACATATTATTTTGTTTTTAAATTTCTAATGGACTAATGTCTTTGATTTAGTATTATTCGTACTATGATTTGGCTGTAGCAGAAATTTTATGCTTTCTGTAAAGAAAGACGAAACACTATCGCTTAATTTAGTTGTTGTTAATTGATGGTAGATTGCTTTATCTCTTTGATAAGTAGATTAATCTGCTATCAATGGCAATAGCTACTTTTTCAATACTTTTACTTTTGATTTTGGTAGTTTTACGATTAAGGTTTCTCTTTACAATTTTTTATATTTTTAAACAATAGAGGTTTTGAAAATGCTAATTTTAAATACCTATTATAATAATGTATAATTTTTTTTTAAAATTCTGGTTTTAATCGAATTTCTGTTCCTTGGAGAAGGTAGATAAAAAATGTTCTATTATGAATTACTGGTTTATTACTTTGCAGCTTTAGCGCAAGTCATAGGCTTTTTAATTTACCCGTAATTACTTTACTTAGAATTTATATATAGGTGTATATATTATATATATATGTGTGTGTGTGTGTGTGTGTGTGTGTAAGATATAACAAAATAGGATTGCTGCTTTAAGAATAATTGGAGACCTTAAAATTAACTATTCTAGATTTTATGTTCTCCACCTAAATTCATCTGTTCTCCCAAATTCGAGATCTTGCCATGTTATAAAACAACCTAAAATCAATTAATTCAACTAATTACAGCTTCGAGTACTTTCTGCATCATACTTGACATAAATACCGCTGGCAAGTAACTACGTCCTCTTCCTTTCCCTAACTTCTGAAATTATCAAATTTCATTAGTATTGGATAAATGTCTGCTAATTTGGTTTTATATGCGGGAAAATACAGATTGGAACTTCTTCCTAATTCATTTGTGTCAGCGTCATCTTTACACTCAAGCTACTCAATGTACCGGATTCCTTCTACGCAATAAATTATTACCCACACACACGCACGCACGCACGCACGCACACGCACACGCACACACACACACATATATATATAATGTAAGTGGTGGTATCTTGATGGTTGGGCGATAGCTGCAATGGATTGAAGATGATAGTGTTGTAACAATTCGAAGAAGGCTCTTCTGCGTAGATACAAAGATCACAATTACGGACAGAAGTGGTCGAAGACAAGACATAATTTATTGCTGGTCAAAAAATTCTTAATATATATATTCTTATTCATACATCACTTGTGGCGCAATAGGCATCCTACTATTTTTGAAAGCTACCATTTTCAGACAATGGATGATAGACAGGAATTAACGCGTTAACAGAGTAAGACAAAATGGAAGAAAAAGGTGCATTCAAAAGAAGCGTGACAGAATCAACAGTTTCTTTAATATGATTGGAGAAAAGATATCCGCATTGTTACACAAGATGGCAAGATACGGATTGATTTTCAAATGATGAACTTCAGATTGACATATTACGAATTACTAGTTTTAGAACAGGAAAGGGAAGCAGCCAAATTAAAGTGAGGAATAAAAGGGACTTCTGCGACTGTTGCCAAACTAAAGTTAGAAATTGTTTTCATACTTTAAACCTTGCACAACCCCCCCCCCCCCAACATATATCCAAATTTCCCTCCCTTCCTCATTCAATTTCTTTTTATAGAATTTCGATTACGTTTAATCTTACAGGCTAGGGAAAGGAAAATAATTAATAGCAGAAATTAAATACGAAATAAGTCATGACACTGAACTTAAATGGGTAAGCAATTAATTTTACGGTTCCAGTTAACATACTTAATAACGTAAAGGACGACTTTTCGTTTCGTCTGCTATAGTTAAGATATATAACAGCCAAGTTAAAATTCAAAATAAAGCTTTTTATGAAGGCGTCGACCTGACGGTTACACAAACTAAAATATTAATATGAACAAAACTCCGCTTACTTGCAGGTCGATCCTCAGCTTTCAACACAAGTTCTACATTAAATTCAGAATGCAAAATTACCTAATAAAGGCCTAATCTACCCACCCCTACGCCAACTAAACTCTGGCAAAAAGTTCACAGAGGGCAGAATCTTTGTCCACAGGCTACTATGCAACAACAGAAAATCTAGAGTAGAGTAACGCCCAGCCTACATTTATAACCACTACATTTATTACCAAAAGCAGTCTGATGAACTTTGGAACTAAATTCTTCTTTTATACTTTAAACTAATTTGCATTTTGGTGAAAGTTACACAGTCCAGTCACATTAATGTGACCACCACGTACTTTCCATGTCAGAGTTAAATAACCAATCACAGAAGGCAGGTGGCAGCACAGTGCAGTTGAGCGTATATAAAGGGTGTGTGAGGGCTTCGGAAAACATTTCAATCGTTGGCGTAATGCAGAAACGAAGCGATTTATCCGACTTCCAAAAGGGCATGATCATTGGCTTTCGGGCCAAGGGTGGAAGCATTTCCGAAACGGCTGAGTTTGTGAACTGTTCGCGTGCCGCCGTGGTAAAAGTGTACCGTGCATGGCAAAATGGGACTGTCCAAAATCAGCGACGTGGCAAATGTGGTGCACCACGGGCCATAGATGACAGAGGCGAACGACGGTTGCGGAGATGCGTTCGGGCAGATAGACGGGCTACCGTTGAGCAACTGACCACCAAAATGAACCAAGGGGCTACCAAAAGTGTCTCCCAAAGTACTATTCAGCGAACATTGCTGCGTCTGGGCCTCCGAAGCAGACGCCTGGTTCGTGCACCTATGCTGACTGCTGTTCATCGACGGCGAAGGCTAGAATTTGCACGCCAGTACAGCAGCTGGACGTCCACTGAGTGGCGACAGGTTGCGTTTTCGGATGAATCGCGTTTTATGCTCCATCGGACAGATGGACGTTGGCGTATAAGGCGTGAAACCTCTGAAAGGAACCACCCTGCAACCATTGCCGGAACGGTCCAAGCTGGAGGCGGGAGCATTATGGTCTGGGGAATGTTTTCCTGGCATTCTCTAGGTTCACTGATCATTGTGGAAGGCACAATGGATCAATACAAGTACGCATCTGTCCTTGCGGACCATGTTCACCCCTACATGCGCATTGTTTTTCCTCAGGATGATGGCATCTTCCAGCAGGACAATGCGAGGTGCCATACAGCTGCCAGTGTACGTGCGTGGTTCGAAGAGCAACAGGATGAGTTTACCGTCCTCCCCTGGCCAGCAAACTCACCTGACTTAAACCCAATCGAGCATCTGTGGGACCATCTCGATCGAGTTGTTCGCGCCATGGATCCTCAACCGCGTAATCTAGCGCAGCTGGCCACGGCATTAGAGTCGGCATGGCTCAACATCCCAGAGAACACCTTCAGGGACCTATGTGACTCTCTTCCTGCACGTCTCGCAGCAGTCCGCTCTGCGAAAGGTGGTTATTCTGGCTTTTGACAGATGGTCACATTAATGTGACTGGACTGTGTAATAGAAGTTATAGAAAAGCAAAAATAATAAAGTAACTAATAATTAGAGTATAAAACCTGACAAATTCTGAGTGATCTGAAGTGCAATTATGATTTTTATGACATTTTTATTCCTTCCATACTTTTTAAACACCATTACATCGTATTATTACTATTATTACATTTAGGTAAGCAAAATACGCATACGGCACACAAAAGCGGGCTTCTGAAGCAAATTCGCTTTCTATTTATTTATTTTTTAGAAGTAATCGGCAAATGCATTTTGCAGCTCGGTCTTTCTTATCACAGAACTTGAAATGTGGACGTCAACGGCATGAAAGAGGGGAAAAAAAAACGCAATATCTACGAAAGCAACAACTTCCAAAGATCATCTAACAGGTTTTGCCTCTTCAAGAAATGGAGCTGAAGACATCCAAGATCGGTAGATGCAACAAGGCGGAAATTTCACTTCCGGGCACTCCCAGGGTTTTTTGATACATCATTCCCAAATTGATTCTTCTGACCCTCCTCCAGACTAAGGTCAATCCGGGAGTTCTGGCACCGCATAGCCCTTCTCTCTTTCTGCCTCCAACCTGTCCCGGACCTCCCACCCTCTACATGTTCGATCCTGGCCTCTGATTGATTAACAGGACTATTAGACTCCCCATCGCGTTCCTAGATTTGGTATTTTTCTTTTCCTCTCCCGCTCTCACGTATCGGATTTCGTCCAGTGATGCGAATTGGAGCTTACAGCCTGGAAAAGAATCCAGTATCTTAAGGCAGTAAAAAGAATTCCGTCATGTCAGTTTAAGGGCATCACTTAGGCACGTATTCTGTAAATGAATTATCAAATTCTGCGCATGACAAATGTTAGTACGTCAGAATAAATCACGATGC
Source organism: Stegodyphus mimosarum (assembly GCA_000611955.2). NCBI lineage: Eukaryota > Metazoa > Arthropoda > Arachnida > Araneae > Eresidae > Stegodyphus > Stegodyphus mimosarum. The sequence continues at coordinate 44,708 of KK112925.1, read as the reverse complement.
ATGGAGGCAGGAAAAAAAAATACTTGAGATGTGATGACTGAACTCAAAACTTAAACAGAAATAAAAATAACAGATCATCTAATGGGATTTCTTATCTCTGAGTAGACCCATGTCGGCAACATTTCATGAATTTAGTTACGTTAAAACAAAACACTTCAACCGTTATCTGCTAAAAGACCGGAACGATCTTGTGACATTTATGTTCAAATTTTACTAATGAAATATTATTTTAATTCTTTCCTTTCTGTCTCTTTTCGCCATCAGGTTCATTCATTCGAGAATTTATGTAGATTTTGAGTGGCAAGCAGTTTTGCTATAAAATGTAGGAATAAAAGTGTGTCTTGGCCTGCTGTCGCTATCCTACTTATGGAAGAAGGATTGTTGGCGACGATAAAGCTGTTCTTATTGGAATTGTTTTAGATGGAGGCTGGATACTGTTTGATAATTGTGTATGTTCGAAATTCTGTCGCGAGTTAGGAAATCTTGGAGTCTCTGCCCAGATTAGATTTCATTTGCTGAGTTTATTCCTGTCGTGAAAGGAACTTTTGTTTCTGAAACTAAATCCAGGCTGGCTTGTAATTTTATGTTGCATACTTTGATTTAATAACTCACAAATGATGAGGTAGCATGAACATACAGTGTTTTAATTCTGTAGTCCGTTTGCTTGATAGTTAAATTATTCTGATGGTGATGGTTCACTGCTCAGATTCACAGCCAAAAAACATAAAACTTAGAATATCTAATTAAATATTGATATAGTTTGCGCCAGAATCACATTATAAATTGTTTGTTCAGTTTGAAGTTCTTTTTAAATGGTGTCGCCGCGCAGTCCGTAAACTTCCCAGAAACTTTTGGTTTTCACCAAACACCATATTGAAGTCGTAATTGTACTAGTTAAATAGTTAAAATTTAAGCAGGTATTATAGTCTGTGAATAAAAACAAAAGAAAATTCTCTTTCATAACTATCAGCCTTGAAATTTACCAAAACGATAGGTTTTTTGAGTGAAAACTAAAAGCTTCTAGGGTGTTTTTGGACTGCGCGACGATACCATTTAAAAAGATCTTGTGGGATTTTACTTATTTAATTCAGCGTTCAATCCTAGGAACCCCACAAACACTAGTAAGCGAATAATCGCTTAAGTGTGTGAACAGATACGTAAGACTTAAGAAGGGTTAACTTGTAAGGTTTTAGTTAAACTAACAAAGTTTTATTTTAATTTGCCTTTTTCTATCTGTTCTCATTTCAACTTCCCGTTAGAATAAGCGCGCGTTTCAGCTTTATGCTAATTTGAAGTGGAGCCAAGTTCTACTTAAACGAGAGGTAGGAACTACTCAGTGTGAGAGAGCTTTTAGTCTCACACCACTGTTACTCTGTTCAACGTTCGCCTGACCAGCTAGTTATTTAAATTCTAAGCCGTAACGCTGTTACGCTATTACTTATTGAAGTAATTCTAAGTGCGTTAGTATTAGTTAAATCTTGCTACGCACCATTTAGTTTAGAGGCCAACCTCGCGTTTATAGCTCTGTGAGCAACGACGACTTAATTTCTAATTAGTTTTAGTTTAAACGATTTGATTGTTCAGTTTAGACCCAAGTGGGGTCATTATTTTCTGTATCCCTCCCGAGTTGGGAAGTGGCTGCATATAATTTGTGGTTTAATAAAAGAGGATTTTTTAAATCCCTCTGAAGTGCAGTTCTTCTACCACTTAATCACCATATTCTACCACAGAACATAGCTGCATTCAGCTCCCTGTTCAAGATCAGGATTTAGTTTCTTTCACGAACAGGTTTGCCAAGAATATGCACCGAACATTCAGTCCTGACAAACTATCCTTTATTTCTCAGAATAAATACAACACAATCAGTTCCTAACTCCGAACGTACAGCAAAGCCTTCACTTGGGCTTGAACTCAAATAAATAGGAAATTAAACTTAACTAAGGTTAACTAAAGCTAACTGAAAGATATAGCCGAAGCTATCAAGATTCTAAGTAGTTGGCCCCTAAGTCGGCGAGGCCAAACAAGAGCCTAAAGTATGGCCGAGCGTAGCAATAGCTAAGAGAGACGTAGCCAAAACGCGAACGCGCGCTATCAGGAACACGCTCTCTGGAAGTCGGTGAAACATCGACTTAAATACTACTCTTTACTCATTTGCATTAACTGAGTTTATGAAATTACATTCTGGTAGAAAATTGGAAGCTGAAACTAAAATGATAGGAAAGATGCATAAACTTAAAATAACCGTTAATAAAATTAGGATAAACCTTAGAAACTCCATGCTCAATGATATTAATTTCATAACGCATGATTCAGTATATTGAACCAATTTTGAAATGTATTTCTGACGCAAAATATATCAATATTTAATTAGATATTCTAAGTTTTATATTCTGTGACTGGTTTCATGTTGCAATTTTACAATGAGAAAACACTGAATAAAGAAAATCAGCTTTTACTTACTTTTTAAGTAATTTTAAATAGGATGAAAATAAAATGAATAATTAACGTACATATTGTTATGATTTGTTGATTACATACTGTTATGATACTGTTGAGTAGAATAATTTAATAACGTACCATTTACTGATGTTAAGAAAAATTAAATACAAATATTAATTGATTAAAAACTGGATTAATCTTCATAAACACATTATTTACAAATAACTGCAGTAGACTGACACAATTTAGATCAAATAAAATTTAATAATAAAAAATAATATGCTTGAAATCACCACGAGATGAGAGAACAAAATTCGCGCAACTTACGCTTAATTCAATATACTCCATTCATTGTTAAAATTTATGGCTAAAAAATTAAAAAGGGAAGATTCAGTAATTTACGGGCTGACCCGAGGTGAAATGAAAAACCCAGTAAAACTGAGAGTTGGCACCTATGCATTTTCCTTATAACAACCGAGGCAGTAACTTTATTGCATTACGAATTCTCACAAATGTTTTAGTATTTTTTAAGATTCGGGAATATCATATTTTTATCGCGAAATGTCGAGGAAATCCATAAACCGAAATTTTTTCCTATTACTTTTTAATTTCTGTGAAAAGCTTTAGAGAATTTCTCTTAATAAAATAATGAAGAATCTGCATGCATGTATATGTTCCTGGCATTCTTTAAAAACGGCGGCGTCTAGAAGTGACAAATTTTGAAAACGCGTATCTTCCACCCGACCTCTAAGCACCAATTTGCGATTTTTGTTTATTAGCCTAAAAATGGGATTTTGCGTTGGTTCATTATAAACGGCGTATCACCTTCCTAAGTGGTACCACCAAATATTATCGCCCTGTGTTATTTTTAAAGAAATTAAATAATGAAAAATCTACATGTGTGTATGTTCTTGGCACTTTAAAAAAAGACAGTACCTATAGTCATCAAATTTTGAATAACATGGTCCTCCACCAGAACATATGCACCTAGAAGCCCAAATTTTGAATTTGTTTTCTTATTTATTTCATGTTTTTTAAAACCTTTTATGAATTTTGGCTACCAGGCGGAAAAATTATTTCAGTAAATGGCAGCCCCTGAAATACCACGAATACTGCAACTGTCTTATAAAAGGATGGAGAACAAGAATTCCACTTTTCATAATCTACGATGAATTCAACATAAAAAGGTAGCCGTTTCATAAAAACCAAAAACAAGTCGTCTTAAGTAAATAATTTTGACAAACCAAAGCCCCAAACTGAGATAAATCAACACTACAAACTAAAAGAAAGAAAGTGCACAAAGAAGACTAATAAAGCTGTGGCTCACTTCCAACCACACTGTTCTCCGATAATGGGCGAAAAGTGAAAATAAAGCATTTCGCAGTCAGTTGTCAGAAGACATCACCATTTGAGAAGTACTTAATGGAACGACCGGCTGCATTACCTTTTCGAGAATATCACTTACGTTTATGCCAGGAAATAATCCGAAATGGCCCATGATTCGGATCATTTACACAAACGTTTCATGAATGCAAGAATCTTTCAATTATAGCTACCGTATTAAGGGCAGGACTGCATGGAAATTATCCGCATTTCTTAGCCTTTGTGTAATAGACTGCTTTTAAAAGGCGGTATAAATTGCAACTAATGAGAAAAAAAGGAAATTTTCAGACATAAAACCTGCCTAATACTAAGAATTTAATCAAGTTCCAGAAGAATGCTTAATTATATTTGATTCTCCTATAACTATTAACTATATCTGAATGCTTAACTACATTTGAAGGTAATAGTTAGTTTATAACACCACTGATTATCCATCTAAACAGTAGGATTTCATATACTGGTATACTCAAATCTCTGGAAATTCATTTGAAGTTGTAGAGACATTAGATATTTCTGAATGTCAGGAAACTGAAGAAATGAGCAATACCCTCGTCAGGTCTCGCACCACAGACCTCTCGAATACGCGCCGAGCGTGCCGACCACTACACCACGAAGGCATGCTAAGAAGGCGGTAGAAATACCTTATATACTTCCCCTTTCAAAGGGTGCCTGGGGATTAGGGGACCTAGTCGTCAAATCCTGGGGGTGAAGAATCATCATCCACCACCTTTTTTTAGTTCGGGCGCCACTGTAGAGGCATTAGGTTATTTCGAAGCAGGAAAGATGAAGAATGAGCAATGCCCTCGCCCGGACTCGAACCTCTCGAATACGCGCCGAGCGTGCTGACCACTACACCACGAAGGCACGCTAAGAAGGCGGGAAAAATACTTTATAAAGTCCCTAAAAATAATTTTTAAATGTATACAGGGAAATGAAGCATTATACAGTATGTAATTAATAATTACAAGTGCAGTCAGCAACTCTAAATGCAAACAGCATAAAAATATCTACAGGTTAAAAAATATTACTTGAACTTTTAACAGAAAAATACAACTTTAAATTATTTGTGCGTAGCTGCTAACCACAGAAGATTTTACGCCCTTCAAGACACAAACACTGCAGTTCTGTTCATAGCATTGGCCCACGCAGGCCTGCTTATGTTAATAAATGATTTAAACGTGTGCGTATATGTTTAATGATTTTTCCACCATGGGAAATCGAAAAGTTTTAAAAACGAACGGCACGCACAGCACTATATTTCCTTCATGAAATACAAGGAAAGTACCTGCATACGATCTTTGATGAAACGTATGAGTGTGTCGCTTTATTTTGAGACACAGTTAATATAATGGTTTGCAAAATTTTAAGCCATTTCTCGAAGCACTTGAAACTACTACAATTTACGGTGAAAGGAAGAAACGAATAGTCTTCGCTCTTACTTTATACTCATTGGCTAATATCTTGTTCTTCTTACTAATCCCTTTGGTCTGAATCAGATCAAATCCAAATGTTCATTCGCCTTCATCTCTTCAGCACATTATCACGCACTAAGGCAACACAACTAAGTAGATGCTGAGATGTAGCTTCATGGTTTTTACATTTGGCGCAATTCAAAAAAGTTTTAGTACCACGGGAATATCTGAGGGTCTCTAAATGCCCTGAAGTCAACGGAGCCAGAGGCGTTTGGTCCTTCCTGCCACCCTTGAAACCAATAGCAGTACCAGGATCTGTAATACGATATCATGAGTGTGTTGGTAGAAGAAGACTTGCTAAATAAAGCCTTCCTTCTCGAGTACAGTTCAAAGTAGGTCAAAGGTTCAGCATTAACCTGAGGCATGGAAGTACCCTCCTTTGCTAGTTTACCAGCTATATTATTATGTTTTAGATTTATATAAGATGGTATCCATTGTAGATGGAGGACAGATACGCAGGATAAGCGACAGAAGTACTTCATGCTCACAACAGAAATGGAACATGACAGCGCTCTCAGGCGGAAGGTATATATAATTTAGTTGAATACAGCGGAGGATGCAGAGGCTATCTGCTTAAGGGGATGAATACCTCCATGGAGGATTCTGTAAGGGAAACTCCTTCATGTAAACTCCCATGAATACAAATGCCTTTCTTCCCTTTATAAGCAATCACAGGTATTAAAAGAAACGATTTCAGATAGCACAATTGCTATTTCTTTAGTAAATAAAACTAATTCTATTAAAAAGTCGTCATGTGAAGTTATCATGTTGAGCGTGTTTCTTGGCTCAGAGCTCCGGTAGTGTAAACAAGCCTTCAGATAGTACTGAACTTATAGCTAGCACAAAACTTTATTAGCCACGCTCTGGAGTTAATACAACTGAAAACTGGATCAAACTATATCTGGTGACTTCTCCTCAACTTACAACCACAGTTACCTGCCTATACGCTACAGTTAAGATCAGTTAAGATGTTTATTTACCAAAATCTATGCAGTATACAATACGTCTTGGGTCGGAACGCAACTAGCTGACTTTCTAACGCTGAATTCCCCCAAACCTACGGTAGTTCGAAAATTTTTCATCTCTTGGAGCGATTTCTGCACCTGTCCGGCAGTATACCGAGATGAATGACATAGCTTCCCATTAATATTATATTGGAACTTTGGCTTTAAACTTATTATCCTAGTTCTCACTCAAATTAAAAGCATGTTATTATCTGACTTCGAATTTTTAGATTTATAGAAATCCAAGCAGCTTCAATACTGATTAGATAAGATTCAATAAGATTTTTTTTTTCCTGAAATCAAACTGGATCTTAAAAAAATCTAACATAACTTAGGTGCAGTTAGCTATACCGTAGTCTAATCTTTCACTTCCGCTGAACTGCCACTCGGCCCTCTGGAATAAATATCACTCTGTCCACTCCTGCTTGGCGTTCTGTTTCTGGACAGTGTTCGTCCTCTTTAGCCCTGTTTGCTGAGACGTTGTTGTGCTTTGCAAACCATCTGCTTATCCTCTGTTCCTGCTCTGCGAAGCCACTTCGGGAAATAATAGCTTGTACCAGCAGCGGTTGCGGCTACTTGAATAGAACTCGGAATACACAAGTCTTTGGGCAATGTTTGATAATTACCCATTCTAGTTTTAAACTATGCTGTTTGACATACAGTTACCATAAACCACTGATATGAGCGAGTAATATGAAGAGACACAGCACACAGAAAAGAAATTAAGCTAAATGTTAGTAAAATTTAAATAACAAAAGTCATAGAATAAGATCAGGACTTCTTGCGAGCCAAGGTATAGGTTCACTTTTGCCAACCCACCGTTCTGGAAGTTGAGGACTCCTCTCGGATATGGTTCGCAAAGCTGTACGATGCTTCCATGTTGTTAAAAGATTTACAACTCAGAGTCTTTTATTTCCATTTGCTCAGTTTGAGCTAACAAAATAATTTGTAACATGCAACTACATGGTGAGGACAATATTAATTTCAACAAAGAAAAAAGGGCTAAAAGTTTTGATATTCATTAGGCCTTATTACATCTTAACAGAATCTTGATTAGTGCTAATGTGTCTCCCAGTGATCTTCAAAGCCCCCAGTTCGGCTATCAAGGATAATAAAAACAGATGCGCACAATTTTTCAAGTCATTTAATTAAATAAAAGCACTACTAATCTATTTCGCGCAATACAAATTTTCCCAAGATCTCATGAAATTCTACCAATCATTTTCGTAAATCCTGTATATTGATAACGATGTAAAGAACTGAAAATTAAATTTCCCTAATTTTAAAATCCAAATTTGAGTACTTCTTTGGTATATTATGCAACTAAATGCGCAAGAAATTTAAATTCTCATTTACAAACAGATTCGGAAATAAATTCGGATAGTTATATTCCGTATGAAAAATTCCCCTTCACAAATAGCTTACAGTAGCAAAAACAGGAATTTCTAATACAAAACAACATTTTTAGCGTCACAAGAAAAACATTTTTATAACATAGCTGCGATGAAGTCTTACATAGCTGCAATTCACGTTTCAAAGAAGTGTCAGATTCAAATGTTATTCTATGTAACGGACGAACGTGCGTGATATTTCAACGGAAATTAACACCTCAATAAAGCAAAAAAAAAAAAAATTGTTCCGTTTAAAAACAAAAATTAAGCGTGAAAATGGAGATCAGGGAAATCATTTTCGAAAAAGAGAAATAATCCAACAAATGAAAAACGTAAGATATACGTGTTGAAAATCGTAACTTTAAAAAATATATATATATATATGTATACATGTAAAGGAAAGAAAAGGGGGAAAAAGAGTTCCTTTGTATTTTGATTACCTAACAAACGTAGGCAAAATAAAAATAATGAAAAACTACACATATATATTTTTTACATTCGAAATAAGTACACACTCATTTTAGATAGCAAAAACCGAAGAAATGAATAACTAAGCAAGGAAATGAAATTTACCATTGCCCTTTAGTTAAATCGTTTTCCCATTCAATCTTCCTTCTTCCCCCTCCAATTCCATTTTTCTTTTTCCTATCCCCCAGATTCCTCCGATAAATGCCAAAGAATG
>KK112925.1:17554-30053 GCA_000611955.2 Stegodyphus mimosarum | reverse complement strand
TTAGAGAGAGTCTGGGAAATCTCTGTGCGTGGTTGTAACGCAAGCTTCGGCTTAGCATTAATTGCTTGTTAGATGTGGCTTAATAGCTATTATCTTGCTGCCACTAGACTCATCTACGCGCAGTAGGATACAGGATTGATTGAGCCCTGTAGTTTAATTCTACTATTACTGGAATTACTATTACAGCTAACATAATGGTCAATTACATTTATTCAATTTCAATACATATTACGGTGATACAGGGAACGTACTAAAATGTCGCCAAATGTTTGCCAAGTTTGGCGACTTTTCGCCACATTTTTGACAAAATAAATCGCCAAAACCATTGTCAGCTTAGCGATATCTCGCCAAATTACCAAAATACCCATTTACTGAATATTATATGCAATTGCCCCTGTAATCCTATTTTTCCGGCATAGCTTCTCTTTAGATTTTTCAGGTTACAAAAGAAATAAAACAATTTTACTTATAATTCTAATAAAATTACCTATCTAAGTACAAAATTCGTAACAGTATTATAAATAAACATCCGTTTATTAACGTATCTAACAGATATAAAATATAAATAAATTATATTTTAATTTTAGTCTGTTAGATACGTTATTGGAAATATAAAAGGTTTAAATTGTTAAGAAGTGCGTTGATAGCATTTACATCACTCGAAGTAAAAGGATTTTATGTTTTGCCGAATGGCAACAGTCTGAGAATAACGCGTGGTAAGTGTAATATCGGCTAAAAGGTAAATTAAACGTCTAATGTTTCTTGCAAAGGCAACACTTACCAAGACACGTGGATGACGAATCTGTTTTCTTTCCTATATTCTTTAATTTCTTCGCCCTTCAATTTGTGAAGAAAAATTGTGCCTATGGACTTCAGGCTTCCAGGAAGTTTTGCGTATTATCTGAACATTTGTGTTCATACCATACATAACATACTACCTTCGATGTATAATGAGAACAATAAAAATTTAATAACTCATATAGAATTAAAAACGGAAATACAGTAAAATACTTCTTTATTCCTACTGCTTCAGGGATTATGAATGTGAAAAAAAAAGGCGAATTTGTTTTCTTTCAAATTTGTTATTCATTCAAAACCAAGATCAGATTTTTTTTTTTTTTTATCATTCTTTCCCGCGATTTGCATTTTGCTTAAAAAAGACTTATATTTCGTATTTTCCTTTTGAATGTAGGCACAATTTTATTATACGCAAAACATGCATGACGAAGCATTTTAATGTTTAACATCTCCTCTCGTTTCTCAGCTTACTGTTTTATCCAATTAAATTCGGAATCTTATTTCCTTCGAAAAGGATTTTAAAAAAAGTACGAATCGATAAGCCCGCATTGAAAGATGGAGACAGAAGGGGGGGACATATGTAGATTATTATAATAATCATCTGTACTCATTACTCCAACAGATGCAGGGAGGCAAAAACACCTTTTTCTCTGTTCAAACGCAATCACTAATGGCTCTTTTAAAGACAGAAGTAATTTAATTCGATACGCATCTTAATTTAAGGCCTCTTACATTCCCTAAATATCAAAGATCAAGGAAAAAATTTAAATATAGGAGCAGAAAGACTTAACTAAATTACAATTTGTTTAAGCGTAATTAATATTTGGTCTAGACGTTATTAATTCAGTGAAGATCCCTGAATTCCAAATGGAGATAAATTTTTTTCGGAGACCAAAAATTAAATAATAATAATAATAATTAATATTAGCACTTTAATTTTTTTAAAATTTTACTCAATTTTAATGATGAAAAAAAGATATTTGATATTGATATTATTCACGTTATGACAAGTGAGATAAATCACAACACACTCAACGCGTGTTCGAGAGGTTCAGGATTCGAGTCCGGCGATGTCGCTGGTACATTTTTTACCTCTCCAGCATCAAAAAGCCTAATGACTGTATAAAGTTATTGCCCTAGTGATAATCTAGGGTAATAATTAAAGCTAAAAAAATTTATGATTAAAAAAAGTTCAATCTTTAATGCATTTTGCGATAGAAACAACACATGTTGTGCTAATATTAGCAGCGAACAAAAAAACAAATACTTAAAAAAAGGCGATGGAAGATTACTCTCTCGCAAAATGCATTAAAGACTGAACTTTTTTACTCACAAACGTTTTCAACTTAAATTATTACCCTAATTCGTACGCTTTCATTATCAGTAGGGCAGTAACTTTATACAGTCATTAGGCTTTTCGATGCTGGAGAAGTAAAAAATTTGCAATGCCCTCGCCGGACTCGAACCCTGGACCTCTCGAATACGCGTTGTGTTGTGTTATGTTGTGACTTACCCCACTTGTTTGTCAGCAACATCAGAACAAGCCCACGAAATTCATCCTGGCAAGGAGTGCAAGAGTGCGCCTGTCCTGGTAAGAACTTTGAGCACTATAGAGGTGACAAAACGACTTCGTTCAGTTCCGCCTCCAAATTTGATGGACAGCACCCCCGGGGAAGGGGACGGATGCGAGGTCTCTTACCACTCTTCCCCCACTACCAGCCTCGCGAGAGGACTTTCGGCTCGCCATATATATAGAATGACCCCCCATGCCACACGGACACTATAAATTTACAAACATCCATGCCTTCTCCAGGATTTCAACCCGGGCCCTTCAGTACTGCAGTAAACTCCCCTAACCATTATATCATCTGGGCGGTGCGTTGAGTGTACTTTTTGTTACACCACGAAGGCATGCGGAAAGGAGGAAAAAAATATCTTATAACTTTATTCCAGTACAAATTTCTCCAGTTTTTTTCCCCCAAATATCGAATAAATACGAGAATTCGAATATTTTTCCTATAAATTTTTAATTTCTGTTTTAACCGCTGCATTTTTTTTTACATTTAAATAATTTTTATATTATTTTCGGCTAGAACTTCAGCAAAATTACATGACAGAGTAATCCTTTTCGGATCCCGATCGGACGTTCTACCAATTGCACCAATATATAGTGGCGTAGGCAAAAATTCCTTATATTTTACTCGACATAAAGGCGACTGGGAAAGAAGTAATCCAGATGCCAAATGCAGACGGCGGCGATTATCGTCCACCACTTTTTAGAAGACAAAAATTTCCTATATTAAAACACTGAAATTGAGTTTTTGAAATACGAGAACAAATTGTTTCTGGAAGTTTCCTGAGTCGTTCGCAGTTGCTCGTCAATGTTGCCAACAGAATCTGCGTATAAGACGAACTCGTCTCAGCCTTGAATTGCATGAAAGCAATCTGAAAGCAGCTGACGGTCCGGAATTTTTTTAACTAAATGAGAAAGAACAAATTTCATCGTCTACGCAATATAAAAGCAATGCTCAAAAGTCATACACATCCTCTACAGCACAGGTAATGACACAATGTAGATCTATCAACAAACACAAATAAATATGTTTTATAAGCCGTGCATTATCGACAGAACAGCTGATCCACTGTCACTTAGGTAATCATCAGCTTGTTGGATCCGCCGATAGAATAAAAAGAAAAAAGAAAAAAAAGCTTAGACTTTAGTGCTATGTTCTCCGAGACTTCACTATGTAAAGTGAGGAATACTGAAAAAGTAAAGCCCATGACAGCGAAATTGCTGTTGAAATTAAATGAAAAAAGCTGATCGCGGCTTGACTGGAAAGTTGCTGTCAGATTCACTGATACAACATGCACACATTTGTAATGCGTATCAATAGTTTTATAAAAATTTAAAAAAAAATGCTAAATCACGAAATTTGCATAAATTTTGAAAATTTGATATATGTTACATAGTTCTGCTGATTCAATACACATTTTAGGTACTTTCTCTTTTACAGTATATGTTGGGAATACCAATAAAATAAAGACAGGATGTAGATACGCTTACAGATGTAAAGATGAAATCAGTACAAATATTCATGCATTACAAATCATGAAGCAAGAAAACTTAACAAAATTAGGTTAACTAATGACAAGTTACACGTGCAAAACTGCAACTCAATATACCCGGGTTATATTATATAATTACAAATATATAGAATGAATACTGAAGCTAATAAACTACGGACTATAATACAAGATCTTGACCCAATTTGCTAAGAAACAGAATTAAATAATTATCTACAAAAGCTTGATAAAGCTGAAAGTGAGTCAAAGTGGTATATCAAAAGGTGCTCTAATAGTTACAAAATATTACAGCGTAAATGCCGGTACTAAACTAAACTCGAGCTCGCCAGTCTCGCCACATATGCGAAGAACATTTGCCATATATCCAAATCGATTAAGACAGTTCATAACTGGTCCATGCCAAGTGAAGAATTGAGTGAACTCTGCAGTGACACGTTTGGAAACTGCACTAACTTTCGGAATGAAAGGATAACTACTTTAACTGCCTGTAACTCATTGTTTTATTCTCGTTATCATTTATTATAAAGCAGTTGACACGTGGGCGATTTTAGATGAAAACCTGGCAGTTTTATATTGAAGTATTAATTGAGTATTAATATCTTAATGCGTGCTGCAGCTAATTAGACATTCTGGTTAGCTATGTCATTGCCGAAGATTCCAGTGTTGCAGCTTCACTCTCAGATTGTTCGGCAAAGAGAGCAGACATTTTTAAACATGTCTTATGATGTGATTTCTGCATCCAGTTCCTGGAATTACCTCCACCTTTGATGCCGAGTCCGTATAGATGTTGAAGTAAGAATGATCACAGATGTGGAAACTTAGTGGCGCTCACAAGACTTGAAAGCTTCAGCTTGAAAGACACAGTATTTGTGGCAGTTTTCTAGTTTATCTACTTAATATGTTTGTGCCATTTAGGATGCAATATTCACTTCTTGTCCCTACCTCACTTTTGGAACCATCAGTATATACGGCTGTGCATGGTTGTACGATGTGCCCATTCTCTTATACAATCCGAACTGGTGACTGCTGAAATAAAGTATATATCAGAAGTACACCAGTTAATTAGAAAAATCCAGAAACATAAGAATATTGAAGCGCCATCAACTGCCAAATGGGAAATTAAATTTACTGATTGTACCGACGTGCGAAGTTTTCCTACCTTACCTTGTCACGGAGCCTGGCATACAAGTAATAGTGACAAGATAAAGCTGCAACCTATTCATTCTAGCTCCTTTTCCTTCTACGGGAGTTGCGCATATTAGTTCAGTCCATATCTCTAGGCTTCTAAAACTATAAACACCTTATTTGCTGCGAATATTAACTAAAATATATTTTGGGGCCGTGTAAAATTGCTCTAAGCATGGTATGCGGCAAACGAGATGCAGGTTTGATACCACCCACCAGCATATGTTGAAAACTAATGTGGCATTCAATTATCAGTTCAAGTTCGTCGAATTCTTTTGTGTATAAAGTGTGTGGAATTCCTGTCTCTACGTTTGATGATTATTGACAACAGCATTTTTTAATGCTTATTTCTTGGTTGTACTGCATTTTTAACGCATGCTCAGGTAAAGTAATTATTAATTGCCTTGTAGCAGTCGCTTAATTTTTTGTATTTATATATATACTTAAGTAAATTTTACGGACATTGTAAATCAATTGCATGATTGGAACCATTTATGTCTGATTGCTGGATTAATTTAGCTGTATTATTTATAATCTTTAAAGCTTTTTGCGCATACTTTAGTGAACTTGCGCTGTTAGGTGCTTGTCAGGGACCTCGTGAGCTTCCGCCGGCTCATCTGTCTGCCAGACTGGCTTCGTTCGTGTCTGGTTCCAGGGCGCCGGTTGCTTTTTGCGTCGGACTGGATTTTCTGATTTTTCTGTTGCGCGATGGAAAGGATTATTGAAGCTGTTAATCTGCAAATTAGTGAGTTGGAGGTTTTGCAGGAGAAAAATGGATCGCTTACTAATACTGAGGAAAAGCTTTTGTATTTTTTGCGAAGCATGATTGATATGTTAACTGCGGTTAATACTGAAATTACAGCGCAGGCTGATGAAAATAGTAAGGACAAGAAAAATGTTAGTAAGTCTCGTAATGAGGTTAGTGATAATGAACGGGCAAGAAGCCCTATAAATTTACAATCCGACTCGCAGAATGAATTTACACTTGATCAGGATCATAGTTCAGAAGGTGACTTGCCGCGTAGGCGAGGCGATCAAACAGTTAGGCACAAAAATTATCGAAATTTTGCTAAGAAAATTAAACTTAGCAATCAAACGCAGATTTCTCCTGTTGCCAATATGCAACAAACTGATACTTTAAATGCAAGTACATCTGGGGTAAATCCCACTGTACAGGATGAAAACAACATTAATATGGATACAAATGAGGTTGAAAATAATGTATCACAACATGTTGAAAAATCAGAAAACGCAAATCAGGATAATAAATCTAACAAAATACCGCCAATTACAATACTTCGTAACAAAATTAAATGGAGTGATATCCAAAAGTTTATGAAGGAACGAAAATTAGGAAACTATGGACAGTTTTATGAAAATAAAGTAAAGATTTTTGCAGATTCTGCAGAAAGTTATAGAGGCATAGTCAAATTACTAAAAGAGCTTGATATTGAGCACCATTCTTACTCCCTCCCTCAAGACCGAAAATTGAAGGTTGTTATTAGGGGATTAACCGAAGATACAGAATTAGAATACATCAAAGAGGAATTATTAAATTTAGAATACGAGATAGAAGACATAAAACAAATGACTAGACGCAGACAAGGTGAGGTGACTCAGCTCCCACTTTTCTTAGTGACACTGCCTAAGTCTGAAAAATCAAAGAGCATATATTTAGAACGATTTCTGTGTGGAATGAAAATCTCTATAAGGGAATATTTAGGACGCCAAGGACCCCTGCAGTGTTTTCGCTGCCAGGGGTTCAACCATACCCAATCGGGTTGTAACTATAGACCACGCTGTGTCAGATGTGGTGAGGAACACGAGTCCAGAGATTGCCCAAATAAAAACAATGATAATGTTCCACTTTGCTGCGCAAACTGTGGGCTGGAACACACTAGTAGTTTTAAAGGATGCGAGAAGTATCCAAAGAAGAAAACTGAGCGCAATAAAAATTACTCGAATCGAGTAATTGAAAATAAGAGTTATGCGCAGGCCTTATCATCGGGCTTATACTCTGACACTCTTACTGAAGCGAAAAAGGTCTTTTCTGATCTGGCAGAGTTGGTCGCTGTTATAAAAACAGCTGGATTCCAAATTTCCCAACAAATGAGAGAAATAACAAAAATTAGTCAGGAAACCAAGACAAACACTACATCAAATAATGGGCCCTCGAATTAATACGAGAGCTTCAATAAAGTTAGTGACATGGAATGCCCATAGCATTTTTAATAAAATTAATGAACTTGAATATTTTCTACATGCACAGGCTATTGATATAGCACTCCTGACGGAGACGCATGCCACTCCAAGTAATAGAATTAATGTATCAAACTATAAAAGTTACCGCTGTGACAGGCTCACACACAGAGGCGGAGGAGTGGCCATTTTAGTAAAGAGCTCACTTCAATCGTGCTTAATTAAAGAAGATCGGCAGAATGGTCATGAAGCCGTTACAGTCTCAGTTCTATTACCAGATTATGGAATTACGTACTTTACGGCCTTGTATAATCCGCCACACAGATACATCAAAGAGAAAATCATGGAAGAACTTCTACCTCTGGACAAACCCACCATTCTTGCAGGCGACTTAAATGCTAAAAGCAGAGAGTGGGGGTGTAGATTTTCTAATAGAAATGGAGCAGCTCTTTTAAAATACATATTAAATCATCCTGTATATTTTTATGCTCCGACGGACTATACATTTCTCCCTAGTAACCCAGGCAGGGGTGACATTTTAGATATAGTCCTATCAACCACAGACATCCCAATGTGTTTAGAAGTTCTGCAAGATCTGACATCAGACCATGTACCTGTAGTAATTACTTTGGGCACGTCACAAATATTAAATAATAAAATGAAGAAACAGACGGACTGGGAAATTTTTGATTATCTTCTATCGGAATCTGAACCATCAGAAATAAACTTACATGACACGAATGCCATCGAAATGGAAGTCCATAAGTTAACTAATGATATTAAAGATGCATATAAAAATGCAACTAAACAAGTTCCAGCGCAGCAATATGCAGGCTTACTCCCAAAATTCATAAGGGAAAAGATCAAAGAAAGAAACCGGATGAGAAAACGGTGGAATCGAACCTGGGATCCCAGGCTGAAAATCAATTTAAATAAACTCAATAGGGAAATTAAAACAGACATTATAAATTACAAACAAGAATTATGGGAGGATAAAATACTTTCCTTTAATAATACTAGAGACGGCTTCTGGTCCTTTGCAAGAAGACTTAAGTCAAAACGGACGGTAAACAAACCAATTTATTCGAATCAAGTCATAGCACTTACGGACAAGGATAAGGCAGAAGTCTTAGCGGAACATTTATCTCATCAATTTACACCCCACGAAGATCCTTGCGACATAAATTTTGTATATGAAGTCCGACACTATCTACAAAACTGGATGATAGAACAACCTGCTCCTAACAGGATAGAGCATACTAATTTACAGGAAATTAAGGATATCGTAAAACGTCTGCGCATGCGCAAGGCACCTGGCTTTGATGAGATCACAAATCTCACAATCAAATATCTACCGGACTGTATACTTCTCAGATATGTAAAAATTTTAAATAGATGTCTGGACTTGTCATATTTCCCATATATTTGGAAAAAAGCAAAGGTGATTCTGCTCCCGAAACCGGGAAAGGACTGTACGCGGGCAGAAGGTTTTAGGCCGATTAGCTTACTTCCAGGCCTTGGAAAAATTCTCGAACGGATAATATTAAAAAGAATGCAACCATATTTGGATATCTTGCCATCGGAACAATTCGGTTTTAGAGCAGGACTGTCTACAACTAAGCAGTTAGTCCGTCTCACAGAATATCTAGGTGAGGCGCTGCACATCAAACAGATTGTCGCCTTACTCATGCTGGACGTGGCGAAAGCATTCGACCGCGTCTGGCATGAGGGGCTTATTTATAAACTAATAAATTTCAACTTCAGTAGAGAGTTGGTGCATCTCATCTACTCATTTATCAGAGAAAGAACCTTCTATGTTTCCGTAGGCAGCGACACTTCAGGACATCAAAGGCTGGGCGCTGGGGTCCCCCAGGGTTCTATCTTAGGCCCGCTTCTCTATATCATATATGTGGCTGATTTCCCAAAAGACGGAATTACTACGAACCATTACCTCGGATGTTATGCGGATGACACCGCTATAGCAACTAGATCTATAAGTCCTGACTATGCAGTGAAAAAATTACAGCTACTCATGCCTGCAATAGAAAAATGGTGTGAAAAATGGAGAATATCCATTAACGCGGCAAAGTCCAAGCTTCTCATCGTTAGACGAACACGAACTAGGAAGCCAATCACGGAGAGATTGATTCTTTTTGGTACAGTGGTACCCGTCGTGAAGCATGCAACCTACTTAGGAGTTATCATAAATGAGAAACTCACATGGAAACAACATGTTAACAGTGTGAAAGGGAAAGCAATCGCTGCCTTAACTAGTCTGGTACCACTAATCGGCTCTAAATCAAATTTAGAACTTGCCAAGAAAAGGCACATTTATATCGCAATCATTAGACCAATCCTGACTTATGCCTCTCCAGCTTGGGCCACCTATATTAGGAAGGATATAGAAAAATTACAAATACTGCAAAACAAGGCCTTGCGACTTATTACGAACGCTCATTTCTATGTCAAGAATGAAACTTTGCATAAGGATCTCAGGATTGAATACCTGAATGAATATTTACACAGACTAAATAGAAATTTCTTTAAAAAGGCACTAAGATGTGAACACTTAAATAAATTCTCAGTTTTTGACTACGTAGCCCTTGAAGAAGACTACAACCTAAGACCTCTTGCGGCACATTTGACTAGAGACCTAAACTTCCCGACATAATAATTGAACTTTGCAGTTATTGCTGCAGTGTATATATGTAAATATTAACTTCATCTATTACTGTATGTTCTTAAATTTATTGAATTTGCTGTGTTTCATGTACTCTTATTTGTTATTCATTATTATTGTTTATGTATTCCTTATATTTTAATTTATTGTATTTTGCTATGTACTCATAGCACTTGCTCATGAATTATGACTTGTCAGGATATCCTCTCCATCGTTGGTCTTGGTTCCTTGCACTGCGGTGTCTGGCACCCCTGTTCTTTTCTCTACTCTCATCTTTCTTCTCTCTTGCTTCAGTTATCTTGCTTACTTGTCAGGAAAAATACATTAGGAGCACTTTGTTGCAAACTTCAGTGAGCCGGATACACCGCATCTTATGTGGTATCCCGGCGATAGATTTCCAGACTAGACTAGACATTCAATTATTAACCTTGATATAAATTAAGTAATTTTGAAAAAGTTTCCAGAATTTTATTATTTATAAATTTTAGCTTCAATTAAAAAATAAAATAAAAGAAAAAGACAATTTTTATTTCATTACATACTACTTATTTATATCATTGCCTCGTTTCTAGTATACACACATGCCTAACTTCGACCTCGAAATTATTAGTGTTCATTTCAGACTGCGGACATCTGGCAAATTTTCATTACTTACTCCGTAAATTTTGCACCGTCCTGCTTTAATGATCTAGAGTGGCTTGGTGGTAACGAAACAGGATTGAGAGTGGGGTGTGTGTTACTGCTTTAATTTATAACACACATTTTTAACACAAAAAATATAATAAAATGATACTCCCTTTCAAATTCGCAGTTATTCCAAAACTACAGAATCAGACATAGATTTATATATTCCTGACTGTCATTTACATTTTACTTAAAAAATTATTATACTGCAGATTTTCACTTTAATTTAGGCACAATTTTATGATTAAACATTTTAATGTTCAAGAACTCCTCTCCGCTTTCAGCTTACTGTTTTATCCAATTTAAATACGAATTCTCATTCTCCAACCAAAAAAAAAAAAAAAAAAAAAAAAAAGACAGGGAAAACATATATAATAATCATCATCTGAATTCATTACTTTAAAATAAGGGAGGAAGAAAACACTTTTTTCTCTTTTCAGATAAAATCACTAATGTTTCCTTTAGAGGGAGAAATAGTTCAGTTGAAAACGCTGCTTGATTTAAAAAAGCTTCTCACATTTTCTAAATAGCAATGATCAAAGAAAAAATTAGAATATACGGGCGAAAGACTTAACTGAATTA
This sequence comes from Stegodyphus mimosarum, assembly GCA_000611955.2. NCBI lineage: Eukaryota > Metazoa > Arthropoda > Arachnida > Araneae > Eresidae > Stegodyphus > Stegodyphus mimosarum. The sequence goes on along the minus strand of KK112925.1, from coordinate 18,841 downwards.
CTATTAGTTTAAATGTAATTAATATTTGGACTAAGAGTCATTAATTCAGCGAATCTTTCTCAATTCGAAATGAAGATCGATTTTTTTGAAACAAAAAATTTAAAAACTAATTAGTACTGCGATATAATTTATTTTTTTAAAATAAACTTCAGCATTGACAGAAAAATTTTGCCGCGAAGGTTATTCGCATTAGGAAGACATATTAATATCACTTTATTTCACTTCTTGTTTATTCGTTTGCTGCTAGTGTGAACCCAACATATGTTTTCTCTCTCGCAAAATGCATTTCATTAAGAATTTGCATCAGCGTATAATTTATCCAATTGTTAACGTTCTGCAATATAATTATTTTTCTATCTTGTTCTCATTAAAGACTAGATAATACTAATAATGGCACAGAATTTACTTGAACTTTATAGAAAATGGTTTCTTTGCGGTAAGTTAGTTCTAGAACCTTCATCAAGAGCTTTCTCAATATTTTCACTATTACTATATATAATAGCAATATATTCTGACTGTGTCCTGTGCTCGGGTGGACACTCTGATAAATTATGCCAGGAAGCAGTCAAATGCATCAACTGTTTCCATTCCAATCAAAAGCAAAGAACAACTTACCCCGCGGATCCCGCAGCTAACTCACGACACTGTAAAACGGTCAAAACAAAGATGTAACAGCGATCTAAGTACATGTTTATTACTAGAGTTTAACCATCTGCGCAATGTTTCAATCTCAGATAACTCAGCTGCCCTGAATTTCGCATAGTGCATCTTGTGAAAATTTAGGTCAGCATCTAGTCATTTCTTTCAAATCTTCAGAACTTCATACACCTCGCACAGCTTCAGATCCTCATGTTCATTACGTAATATAAGAAAATCCTCGGCTCACTGACCCATTTCAAACAATTCTGCTTACCTGAACAACACAAAGAGATTTGGCACAAGACCTCAGCTCAGCAAAATTGTTCAAGTTGGACATACAACCAAACTTGCAGTAAAGCAAGCTTCAGAACACAACATCAAACAAAGACCTCGCACAGCTTCAGATCCTCATGTTCATTACGTAATATAAGAAAATCCTCGGCTCACTGACCCATTTCAAACAATTCTGCTTACCTGAACAACACAAAGAGATTTGGCACAAGACCTCAGCTCAGCAAAATTGTTCAAGTTGGACATACAACCAAACTTGCAGTAAAGCAAGCTTCAGAACACAACATCAAACAAAGACCAACTGCTAATATATCCCGAAGAAACAAATCATAAAGCATTAAAGAAAGAAGACTGCTT
>KK112925.1:0-17505 GCA_000611955.2 Stegodyphus mimosarum | reverse complement strand
TCGGCATTCTTTCTTTAAACATCAATTCTTTGGATTATTAGAATTAACTATTAGACTATCGACGACTGGAATATCTATAGACTGTATTATCTAATGAATATCTAAGGACTATATATTCTAAGACTAAGGTCTAAAAAATTCTATTGCAGTCTATTACACATATGAACAATATTTTGAATCTGCAGACTAAATAATATATATCTACTAAATAATGTAGACACAAATAATGTGTTAAATATCAATGTGCAAACCATGTACAAATTATTATGTGTATATATATCAAAATTATGAGCAAATTATGAATTCCTTGAAGCGTTAAAGAACAACATAAAACAGGAAATGTAAGAAACAACTACGGGCTTGGTTGCGTAACCTTTATCTTACTAAGACTCAATAAACGCCATCGGGATGATTTCAAATCCATTCGATCTGTTTGGAGAGCTGAGTGAAGTGTCTCTTTGGCATGACACCAAGTAAAGTACTGGCAAGCTATATAGGTCCTTTCGAGTATTTTAATAATACAGAAATAGGGCAGTGAAACCCACGGATTCGTGCCAGGGTTGTTTTCCACCAAAATTGAACAGAAACTGTACAGTTTCTACATACTCTTGTAGAATCATTAGGTTATTTTGAAGCAGCAGACATGAAAAATATGCAACGCTCTCGCCGAGACTCGAACCTAGACCTCTCGAATACGTGCCGAGTCTGCTACAGTTACACCACGAAGGCATGTTGGACAAAGGGAGAAAATACCTCATATACTCCCCCTTTTAAAAGGCGACTGGGGATTAGGAGAACCAATCGCCAAATCCTAGTGATGATGAATTATTGTCCACCACCTTTTAGTTTAGGCGCTATTCATACAGTCATTTAGTTCCCCCCAGGAGATGTGAAAATATTCAATGCCCTCGCCGGGACTCGAACCTGGATTTCTTCTATACACGCTGAGTGTACAACCAAGATGCCTTCGTGCTACCGCTACACCGTGGTATAACGGCATCACAAAGTCATGATGGAAGAAGATACTTTATACTCTTATATTAATCATTTCAATAAAAAAGAACAAAACAGAATGACATACCTTAAAAACGCTGTATTGACAATATATACTTTGAAAACAATAATATTTCTGAAAGAGATTAAAAAAAAACGCATTTAGATGGGGAAGAATGAAAAGAATTATCCAATCCGCCCTGCATGCTTTTGTAGTCAACAACCCCAGCTGCCAAATAGAAGATCCGAAATTCGAATCCGTGTGAGGAGGAGACAATTGATTTCCGGCATTTCTCGGCTCCGAAAATCTGGTCAGTCTGTACAATAGTGCGAAAGGCCTCTCAAAAATATGGTAGACAATAATTGAATCTGATCGACTGCATACATTGCCTTTCCCCACCAGCGTTTTGAGTAATGGAGAGCGTAAAAAATGACCGTCTTCTCCAGTATATGCTTTCGTTGTGTTAAGCAGTTGAAATAAAAGATCTGCAGTTCAAGTCCCGCGACAGCAAAGTTGATTTCTTATGTTTCTCGGCTCCGAAAAATTTCATATCTATATAAACTGAAAATAAAAATATTTCTTCTAAATGTTAAATAAATAAAGCTCTCTCTTTCCTTCTTTACACATTCTTAATGCTTAGTCTAAAGCCTGATGAAATTTCATCAAAACAGCAGCGAAGAGAGCAATGAAAAGACAAGAAAGCATCAAAGAAACATTAGCGCATCAATCAGGCTTCCTACCAATTACCTCAACACCGATGCTGAGAAATTCACTTTAGAGGGATATGCTGCGACAGGTGAAATGGAAATTGAAATCCAAATTTATCCCGCTGTAATTCACTGCGCCCTTCATCTTAAGCGTTCATTAGCGGGGCTGCCCAGGAGTGTCCGGTTACTAAGCCCTCGAAAATCTGCCGATTAAATGTAATCGAATGCTAAAATATGCATGGATGGTTTCTCCAAATCTCATACGTTATAAAGCGGAAAGCTGCCTCGAAGACTGCTCATGGGATTGGGTAAAGCCTTTCCGAAAATCTCCTGAACGAAATGCTAGCGAGGAGAAATACATTTTCAAGAATAAAATGTTAACGAAGGCAGAACATTTCCGTGAATATATCATCAAGTTATTTAACTTGCTATTCGATAGGGTCTGCCGGGTAGTTTCCTATTTGTAAATCATTACTTCTTTATTCGTTAACCAATTTTCTCGAGACTGGAAAACAGTTACACATTTCATTACTTGAGGACTCGTTTGACATAAATTCAAAACTTAAGTTTCAGCCATCTCGACACATTTCTTCGCAGAGCAAGAAAATTTACAGAAACTTATCGAGTGCACTCAGAACCCGATTAAGACAACATGTAATTTTAGGCACAGCCTCTTTTGAAGGATCTTTAGCAACCAGTTTTATCGTTTTTATAAGGATAAATCAGGGTTATAAGGAATTATATATCTGAAGTCCCTCCAAAATCTGAGACCTTAATATCCAAGTCTAGTAGGCCTAAGCAGCAAACAGGGCTTGAACTACTCCTCTCAATTCAGCTACACTGCATGGCTAATTCTTCGGGTGACCACATCCTTGTTGGTCGTGGGAAAAATCACACCGAGTTGGATTGCAAGCTGAACATTCATGATACAATGTCTCCAAATCTATCAACATGGGATCATGCAGCACATAACATTTGAAAAATATAGTGATGAACTATCATTATATGTATTGAAAATAACACGATCATTGACAACGGAACACAATAAATGACGAACCACGAACATTGTCGATGGATTAGAAGACACGGACATGTAAATGGCGAAGGCGCAAAACATGCAAGGGTCCTTGCGAGATCTTTGCTTCAAAAGTGCTACAGGAAAAGAAATGCTGTATGAATGCATCCTTGGAAGCCATTAATTTCTGTTAATGTTGCTCACGGAATACCATAAGGATGAAATCTCATAAGGATGATGGCAAATTATTAGTCTACTGAATCAATCCGCACAATCAAAAAAATTTCATACGCCTGGCTTGTGTCTGGACATGAAGATGAACAAATGGCTCATAACAATGTGCTTCTGACTCTTCTGGAGTCATGGAAAGTCTGTACATTATGTCTATGTTTTCCAAACGTGAATTGCAGCTTCACAGTGCGAGTTCGTTAATGATATAAACTTGCTGATGTACACATGAGTACTTAGACATTAGTACATAATACATGAGTACCGGCACAAAAAGGAAACCTTGCTTCTGATAACACTACGCGCACCTACTCGCGACACCACTCTCGCTGTCTCGTCGTTCCACAGAGCGAAAAACCAGCCAAATGAGATATTTATAGCAAGTATTTGCTGCCAGGTAGTAGATAGGAATTCACAGTTAAAAATGTGAGGCTTGCTTTCCAAAGTGGTACCTGACAAGAAACAACTTGTGCAACATACTTCTTCCCAAGCTACATATAGCGCATCTGATATGGCTACTTTTCTTTTGCATCTGTATTATATTCAGCTTTCCATAAAAGCTTTCCCCACAAATTTATCACCTTCTTTCTGTCGGAGCTCAGCTACGCAAAGAGGGATTTAATTTGCTATTCTGATTACCACAAATTCTACATCCACAAAGGTGCCCCGCAAAAAGGTGTGCACCTTTGTGAAAAGTATTTTCAAATTAGAAATTCATCTTCAGAACGGTGCGGCCAAATTTATGTCTTACTTTCATGAAGATTTCTATACTTTTTTGCATTAATGTAAGGGTGACGGCACCATTATGGCGGGACATTGTTAAAGAAAGTCCCTGTTATGCATAACTAAGTCTATAGTTTTATAAGGATTTATTTATTTTTAACTAATTAGTTATTTTATGTGCGATGGATTTTCTTTCGCTTTCCGTTTTCCTGCCAGAGTGCAAATTTTAGTTTGCGAATATTCAGATCAAGTAGAAAGAGATAATATTGAAAGGAAGGTGTTAGATTGTAGAATCAGAGCTTGTTCTTGCTGAAGGCCATTTCAATGTCTTAGATAGCAGTCTGCCTGCGGTGTTGCGTTATTTTTGCCATTACGCTTGTCATGCCATGTGCGTTATTCATTTTGTGTACCTTTTCGCTAACTCAGTTTAATTGAATTCATTACTTTTAAGTCAAGTCATAAATGCTGGCTAATACTGTAAGCAAAAGGAATGCCTTGCTGTGTTTAATAAAAGGGTCTTTTACACCCTTCATGCGTTTCTCTGTCTGATTACTGGACATACTAATAATTCGCTTATGCTCAGAGTGAGTCTCAATTTAGTTTATGCTGGCAAAGAAGGTGAGACTCTATAGTTTATACAGCCTTTTAGAGAAGTATACACTAAGTTGAGACTCTGGAACACTATAAAACAATTAATGTGAAACAATATATTTCCTTACAGGAGAGAGATTTTCCATTATATGTACAGGAACATTAAAAATATACAGCAAAAACATAAAGGAAGGTAAAGCGAATTGAAATAAACAGATCTTGCAATGAAATGCGTGTGCCGAAATGACTTATTTGAGGTGGAACCGGGCGTTGTTGAGTCGTAGGTGAAAGCGTACCTGGTGTAAATCGTCCTTCCCCCTGCGAATTTCGAGCGTTATGTTTTGCTACACGAATGAGGAGCTTCGTGTTATTATATACAGTAGCAGTGATGGCATTGAGAAAGCTATTGATGAAGATTGTAGAATTATTTTACCGAAAAGAATATTTTCGATAACATTCAAGTAAATTCTATGTTAGCATTAGTCTTTCTCATAATTTGACCGTTTAAAGAGAACAAACTAGACGAGAAACTATTCTGCAGAAAGTTAATACACAGACTGGCCAATGAATTAGAAACCTTTGAGATTTTCATTTGAATGCGTGCTAGGGATGAAGTACGCAAATTTTTTTATGACGTGGGTTACACGTGGTTAGAATGCTAGTTTAAGTAAGGTGCAAGAGGGCTTTTCACGATGAATGAAGTAAAATGGGAAAAACGACAGATCTTTTACCATTTGAAAAAAGGCTTATTGTTAGTGCCTGTTTAGCAGGAGCCTCGATTTTGAACAAAACAAATCTTACTGGGTCCTCAAAAGCAGCCAAATCAAAGGTTTTCAAAATGTGGAATCAGAACCAACAGTCCTTCTCTCGAAGATGCAACCATGGTTCGAGTACAGTTTTCCAAGAAAGTGATCTGCGTCGTCTCCGACGAACTGTACGGCAAAACAGGGATTCTACTGTGTTTCAGCTGTCAACCAAGGCTCTTCGTCAACCAAGGCAAATCGTCAACCAAGGCTCTTCTCAACAGATTTCAGCTCGAACCATGAACAAAGAATTGCAGAGGATAGGAATGCATAGTTGGGTGCCTGTGAGAAAACCACTCATTTCTGCCTGACATACAAGAATTTGTTTGCAGTGAAATCAGGAAAGAAGACACTAGACATCTGAGGATTGGAAACGAGTCATGTGGTTGGATGAATCACGCTACCCCTTATTTTGCACTGATGGAAGACGCCGAAGGCGAGAATCTCACGAAACCAGGATTGCCTTACTCGCACTGTGCAAGGGTCTGGTGGAAGTATCATGATATAGAGCATGTTCTGCGGCATGGAAGTGGTGTTCTGGCGTTCTTCGAGGGTAAACAAACAGCCAGGAGATACCTAGATATACTGGCAGATCATAAGCACCCTGCAATGTTGCATTTTTACTCTGATGGCGATGGATACTTCATGGATCATAATGCAACTATACATCGTGCCAGAAGTGTTTAAAATTGATTCGCTGAACATCATTCTGACTTCCAGTACCTTCCCTGGCCACCCCATAACCCGGATCTTAACCCCACATAAAATTGTGTGGAATATGGTGGAAAGATTCATCCAACAACACTCTCCTCTTCCATTTAATTTACAAGATCTAAAATGCTGTATAGCCAATGCATGCTATTTTCTGGACGTAAATGCACTGCAGAAGCACGTAGACTCGATGTCCAAACGAATGAGAGCAGTTATTCGTGAAAACGTGGTCCAATAAAATATTGATCTTGGGTTTCTAATTCATCAGCTAGTGTGTTAAATAGAAAAATTATACTCTAGCGCTGATTTCAGATGAAAATATTTTAAGAAATGCACTTTACGAGAGAAAAGTTATATGTTGAGTTCACACTAAAAGCGAAAAAATAAACGAGAAATTGAACAAAGTGATATTTAGACAAGAAAGTAATATTTATACTAGCAAACTAATAAACAAGAAATTAAATAAAGTGATATTTATATGTCTTCTTAACGCAAATCATGCTAACGGCAAAATCTTTCTGTCAACTCTGAAGTTGATTAAAATAAAACAAATCAAATGGCAATATTAATTATGTTTAAAATTTTTGTTTCAAATAAATCTGTCTTCATTTCGAATTGAGAAATATTCACTGAATTAATGACTCTTACTCCAAATATTAATTACACTTTAACTAACAGTAATTCAGTGAAGTTTTCTCGTATATTCCAATTTTTTCTTTGATCTTTGATATTTAAGAAATGTGGAAGGTCTTTTTTAAATTAAGACTATTGAATTAAACTATTTCTTTCTTTAAAGGAACCATTAGTGATTTTATCTGGACAGAGAAAAGTGTGTTTTTTTCCTCTCTTATTTTGGAGTAATGAATTCAGATGATGGTTATTATATATATATATATACATTTTCCCCCTCTGTCTTCATCTTTTAGTACGGGCTTATCGATTTCTTTTTTCCCTTCTTTGGGGAAATGAGAACTTGGATTTAATTGGATAAAACACTAAGTTGAAAACGGAGAGGAGTTTTTTAACACTAAAGTACTTAATTATAAAACTGTGCTTAAATGAAAACGAAAATCTGCATAACTATTTTTAAGCAAAATGTAAATGGCAGCAAGGAATGAAAAAAAATCTATGTCTGATCCTGTAGTTTGAGAATTAGTTTAGGAATAATTGAAAGGGAATATATTTTTACTAATATTTCTTGTGTTAAAAAATGCATGTTTTATAGCAAAGCAGTTGAGAAAAATAATGTGTTTGTCTATCTCTTGTTTAGTTTCCATTACTGATCACTAAAGCATTTAATATAGACGAAGCAAAATGTACAAAGTGATGAAAATTCGCAAAATTTCTTCGGTCTGAGATCTACACTAATAATTTTGATGCCGAAGTTTAGGAATGGATGTGTGCTAGAAATGAGGCAATAATATAAATAACTAGTACGTAATGAAATGAAGATTATCCTTTTTTTAATTGAAACTAACATTTATAAACAAATCAAATTGTGGAAACTTTTTAAAAATTTATAGTCTTACCTTTGATAATATAAACTAGGTAAGAACTCCGGAAGACGAAAGCGAATTATAGCTACGTCTTGGAAATTGCAACGGAGACTTGGCGCAAAAATACTTTTATTAAAATCTGTAGCTTAACGGAAAGCACTGCTCGTGCTTACACAATTAGCCAGCAATTACGGCGTAACTCAGAATAATATAATCTTACTTAACTAAGCAAATCGCAAGTTAGCCCAAAGCTACAAAGACAGAATGCGGAAAAGTTGGCTCATACCTAATATCGGCGTGATAAGCCTAATGGTGAGAATAATGAAACGCCATAGATAAACTGCTACCAAGGGATTCAACTAGTAACGTGGTCTTCAGCATGCTCTAATTCTATAACCTAGAAACTTCCTTTAAATACTGTCTCTTTCTACCTCATTTGAATATGCACGAACTAGAAATTAGCATTCTGAAAGAAAAACGGAAAGCGAGAAAGACGTAAAGATAATTAACATAAAACAACTGATTCCTCAACTAAATAAATCCTCATATATTACTTTTTTTATACTAAGATTAATAATTTAATGGCAAGGTATTTTTGTCAGTGGTATTAAACTGATGGCTCGGTTGCCTCATACGAGCCTTGAAGCAATTTCACATGGCACACATTTCTATTAAATGTCAGTTGCAAATACGGTGCTTATAGTTCTAGAGACAAAGAGATAATGGAATAAAATTACATGCACAACTTTCGTGGAAAGAAAAACAGCTAGAATGAATAAGTTGGGACTTTGTCGTCACTATATGCTTGTAAACCAGACTACATAACGGGGGTAAGGTGGGAAAATTTCCCACGTCGGTAAACACAGTAAATTTAATTCTCCAGTCGACAGTTGATGGCGCTTCAGTATTCTGACGTTTTTAGCCCAGCCCAGAAGGGCTATTCATTTCGTTTTGGCATTTTGCGTTGGTTCGCTATAAATGTCGGTTCACTTTTCAAATTGTTGCCACCAAATATTTAGAGCCCTGTGTTATATTTAAAGAAATTAAATAACGAAGAATCTGTATAACTATATGTATATTTCTCGCATTGTGATAAAACAACGGTACTTAGAGCCATCCAACTTTGAATAACGTAATCCCCTTCCAAATATGGACATCTGGAAGCCCAAATTTGGAATTTGTTTCATTATCGATTTCGTATTTTGTAACACTTTAACAAATTTCTGATTAAGAAACTCAACGGTTTCAAAGTGAGCAATGGTAACACTGTACTGGGGAAGGGGGGCAGGAATTATCTCCAGCGCGCGAGACTGCGTGTTGGAAATTTTAAAGATATGCTCATTTTAAAATTGTTTTCCGATATTCCTGTTGAACTGAATTTTATGGTTCAGTTGCGAAGAATATGATATTTAATTAAACACAGGAAACGTTAAAAAAGTCCCTTTGGGCGACATTAAAATCTGAAAGCTTTCAGATTTTCTTTTTCTCTAATTAACTGGTACTTTTGATACATATTTTCCTTCAGTCAGTTACTAGTCCGGATTATAACAGAATGGGCAGACCTGCTATAGCCACAAGGGCCATTATCCACTGATGGTTCCAAAGGTGAGATAAAGACAGGAAGTGGATATTTCATCTTAAATGGCATAAATATATTTTAAGTACGTGGACTAGAAAACTCTTCCTCAAATACTCTGTCTTTCAAGTTTAACTAGCTATCTTTCGAGAGGCACCAAGTTTCTACACCTCTGATGATTCGTACTTTAACATCTATACGGATTATGCATTAAAGCCCGAAGTTCATTGGTGGAAATGGATGCAGAAATAGCTTCTCATTATATTCAAAAGCTTTTGCTCTGTTTGCGTAACAACCTAAGCTGCAATGCTGGCATCTTTGGCAATGGCATAACTGACTAGAATACCGATTTATGGGCAACGTACATTAATGTTACTCATTTCATTTCAAAAGTTTGTATAGTTCTCAATAGCATCATCCCAGAGCTCACTCAATTCTTCTCTTTGCATAGACCACTTATGATCTATCGTTATGAATCTGGTTTCATGGAAAGTGACCTTTGCATATGTGGCGAGATGGCGACCCTGACCATTATGTATCTAATTATACTTATTTACCTCCAATTACATCTTTGAAGCTGACAGCTAAGAGTTGTTATGCATCGGCTGGTAACACTTGCAAAAAAAGGCGTGCAGTGGTCTGCATTAAGTACATCCCCTGCTCTTGCAATCACAATAAGATAAGACTGATTAATTTGATGCAGCCATTCACACATTAATGTTCTGTAACTATTACAGTACACTGTACTACCAGCTTTTGTATATATCTATTTAATTCTGCTTCTAAGCGTATTGTATTTAGCTCTTTTATCACAATTCGCAGCTTATGAGGTACAACATTCGTTTTCTATATTTGTAATGAGTGCTTCGAATATAACAGATAAACAGCGAGCATGTGAACAATTACGATCGTAAAGTGAACAATTACGTGCATGTCAACAACATATAACATGTAAATTAAAAGTCAGAGTATAGTGAAAATTATGAAAAGTACTGAAGATATTGTTTAATTTCCTAACCTATTATTTAAAGTAGCTTTTCTTTCAATTCTCACTTCATTTTCCTCCCGGAATGCAAATTTCAGCACGCGCAATTTTCAAAATTTGGTAGAAGGAAGGAAGTATTTCAAAGGAATGTTTCGGAGCGTGTTCTGCCTGCTTGAAGGCTATGTTGCTAACTTTGATTCTCTAGCGATTGGAATTCAGCGGCGTTGAGTGATTCTCGCCGTTAAGCTTGTTTACGCCGACTTCGAATCAGAGCTAGCTTAGGCAATAGTTAATATGTAAAGACGTTAGACTACACTTGAACTTCACCAATTTTAAGTTATTCATTATCTTTTAATATAGGCCAAAAGTGTTGGCTTCTGTAAGCACGTGTTGGTGCCGACTGTTAAACTTTATTTGAGTAAATAAAGGGTTCTTTACACCCTTCTCCTAATTTTGTAGTACTTTAAAGGGCTTAATGATTATTCACCGAACAGTCTTCAACGTTGCATATATTTTATGATAGATAAAACGGTACGACGTTATACTATGAAAAAAAGAAAAGAATCTGTATGAATTACATAAAATATTACAAATTAGAAAAGTTAAGTATTAAAAAAATTACGGCAGGTAACTATATTATTATCAACACAAAATATAAGAAGTAAGCTGAAATTTAAAAGTTCATGAAAAACTAGAACGGATAAAAACATCGAAATAAAATTGGGTAAAATAATAAATTTTAAAAAGGAAACGTTTTTAGATATAGTTTCATTTTTATGATATGAAACATTGCCATTACAGGCAAGTCCTTTTCATTACTTTTTCCCTCGTAACATACATTGTTTTCAAAGACGCGCATTTAATGGTTTCAGACGATAAAAAAATTTCTAAAATACACAATTCTCTTTTTCGTTAACAGAGGGCAGCATTTCTTCCAAACTAAGATCCTCTTGATATGCTGCCAATTTTCAAAAAACTAAATTCAAATGTGAAATTAAATGCAGCAGAAAGTCAACAACTCAACCAGTCGCATAAAGTAACTCACTTCCACTCGTGATGACATTGGATACGCCCTCTGTTGTGATATCACTGACGATGATGCACCTGTGACGCCACTGACCACGCTCTCAGCTCCTCTGGCTAAGAACTCCGATTTTACCACTACTGATAAAATGCAGTCAGGAAGCTTCATGTTCATACAGCAATACATAGCGCTCGAAATCAGTGCAAGGAATAACATTTTACGCTACCAGACCGCTTTAAACTACCGCTTAATATCGCCTTGTACAGCCTTATTAACATTTCGGGATTTCGGCACAAACATTCTATTACAAAATCTGCTATTTCGGTCCTATATCTATCTTTACATGACTGCTAAATATTTTTTAATCATCCTGTATATATATGCTATTAAGACAGGGAAGAATTCAACTTCTCCACAAATACAGATTTTCAATAAGGGAAAAAATTTCCCAAAGTGTACTTACCGAACAATTTCAGGCAGTTCATTTTAACGAAACAATACCTTCAAACTATAGGCATGACACGTAACTAGTTTTAACAGCAGAGTTTTAAAAACATACCGCTAATTTACCACCTTGCTTAATTATTGATAAAAGTATATTTCACGTTATTAAGCAATAAATCAAATTTGCGTTTTCCACCCAAACTGCAGTTATTTACAATCACTCCTACAAAGATTGAATAGTTCAGTAAAAGAAGCTGGAATAAAGCATGTAAGAAACATCAATCCCCCCCCCTTTACCAGTAGCTTGCGCGGCCAGCTGCCTAGAACTATTATTATAAAAAAACTGTATAATGATTTTAATTAGTGAAGCTATAAATTAATAACAATAGAGATGAAGAACTACGTTTATCGCTTTCAAATCCCTTAATTTGCTTGATCAATAACACAGATTAAAATTTGGGAAAAATATTTATCTTACGCTTTGCCAGATGGCAACATATTGCTTTCAAATCAATGAAAATGTTAACTAAAATTGTATTACGTTCTTAAAAATTTGTGAGGAAAAAAAATCTGAAATTCAAAATTTTGGCTTCGAAGTGCATATGTCCCGGTGGACGACTATGCATGCTCAGAATCTGGCGGTTACTAGTGTTGAAGTTTTTTCACAATGTCAGGAATATACGTGCATACATATATTAAGATTTCTTATTATTTAAAAATAGAGATTATACTTTATTCCACCCATTAGGTGCCTCCATAATAAAGTGACCACCACTTCTGGCTTTAGTAACGGCCAAGCAAAAGTCGGTTGAAGGCCCACCACTGGGGGAAGAGGAGATTATACTTTATGCTACACATTTTTCTGCGAAACACTCCCACGCACCCCCTTCACTCCCATTCGATATTGTGTAAATTTGATTATCTGAGGCATCATTGTTGTTGCTGTTGTTTTTGTTACTTAGATTAGCCATTAGGCTAGACCAGATTCACGAGTCCGTGGACCGTCAATAAATCAAAAACGAAAGTAGATCTTCTCCACAGATCCTCTTTTACAAGTCCGAAACAGGTAAGATGTTCAAGAGTGAAATGATCAGTATTACATTTCTTACAGATGTGATATGGATCTTATTTCCCCGATCAAATTTAAGACATTTCAAGCGTTCACTTAGGAACCTCGTCAAAGTGGTCTGCTGAGCCCGATTACTCCCCAAAAGCCTCAAAAGCCCACCTCCCGGCTGCTTTCCAAAGTACCAGTAATGAGTCGGAGGATAACAAGCATCATTTTACAGTAAGGTAGTTTTCAGAATTCCCAACACGTTGGCAACACGTTTTTTAAGATCAAATTTACTTATTTTTTGTTTACTCTGCACAATATCTAATCAGAGCCAAAACGCAATTGGAAAACTAGAATATATCTACCTTTTAATTTTTATCTATTCATTTATTGTACTACACTTCTGTTCCAAGAATCAATCACTAGGGACTACAGAACAGCATTAAAGTCTCGAAAATTCTGCTACATCGCAAATACACCTCTCCCAAGCCTATGTCTTCACAGTTACTAATTTCTTTTTCTCCGCCCCAAAAGTAAACATTTTTAGTTGCGACACCTGTCTTATTATTGTGAATAATCAGCTTTAAAACAGTTATTATTTCTTAAAATTAAAGATCAAGTATCACCATATAGACCGTGAAAAACATTAGAAATGCGTATAAAAATAACAGCATTTTCTCTTAAGCTTTTTGAAAGGGGGGGGGAGGATCTCAGAAGCTTTTTTTTTTCTTTCGCTCCTCTCAAACAATGCAGTTGATACAAATGCAGAAAAGTTCCTTCAGTCTTAGGAGACCTTCTTATTTCATTTTTCTAATTTTTTTCTTATACAAACGTTAATAGTCACGAGCTTATTTATAAGTTAATATTCGTGCCATTCCAATTTGGAATATCAGATTATATTTTAAATATTATAAGAAATGTTTCTAACCAATACTCAAAGAAAATATTAAAAGAAAAAAAAAGGAAAGGCAAGGGGGGAGGAACCCGTTATTTCCCAACGGAAAAGCGCTTTGCTAGTCGACAGAAAAAGACAACTCGAAAAAAATCGTTTCTTCATTTGCAGAAAACGTAAGATTTAAATTTACGCTTTACAAAAAGAGGGCAAGAAGGGGAAGGGAAAAAGAAAGAAAAGGCGATATCTGGCAAATATTCACACATTTTTATTTCGCTTTTCTTACAAAATTAAAATTTTCGTAACGCTGTTTCAAAAAGAGATTATTCTGTATCATATACACAATGAATGGTGGTAGAAATATTTTTGCTTTATTAGAATAAAGTACAATTGTTCATAAAATTATTAAAAATGTATTATAAATTAAATGCATTATACATTATGCCAATTAGATGTAAATATAAAATAATCATTAAGAAATGTTTTTTACTGCAGTGTTTCCCAAACATTTTGAGATTTGCAAACCATACGCATACAGTTGCGATTTATCGCGAACCACAGGCATATAATTGGAATTCATCACGATGTCACATGCATACAGTTACAGTTTATCCCCAGTCAAATACATACAACATGTCGAAAAAATGATGGAAAGAAAAATAATTCTGGAAATTTCCTAGAAGAAAATATAATAATGTAATAATGAAGAATAATTAATAAATATATTGTTCTTTCTAAGTCCAAATGAAACTGCATTATCGATAACGTTTAGCTGATTTCTTCTCATCATAAGTTGAAGTTCTTTATTTGTCTACTATTACTAGTAAACCGACAATCGTAAATTAATTCGTAATTACAGATACATACATATAATCAGTTAAAGAAAGGGAAAATTAAGAAACCCTTACACATGATTTTAATGCTTTTAAATTGCTCAGTTTTTCATGAAAGTATGGTTAGAATTTACAACATAAATTAAAGATCTTGGGGCACCTTGAACGGCAACACTTTGGGAGCTGGTTATTTCACTAGGCCACAAGCACAAGATAAATTAAATAGTCATGTTTCGTGCAATAGCAAACCTTGCCAGCCCATAAATGTTTCGCTGCATGATGGGATTAAACACCTCGAAAATTGCAGACTTCGTCGAAGACATTTCCAAGATCAAAACCATATTATATGGCGGCTCCTATTTGGGATATTTTGTGGATGCTAAAACCTCATCTTAATAAAGGATTTACGGAGCAACGAAGTCAACTATAAAACAGTAATTTTTCAAAAATCAAATTCGCTAGTTGATTAAATTAAGGAATAAAGCTTGCCAGGATCATATGCTACGCCAAAATTCTTAAGTACAGGTCTTTATAAGAGAAACTCATTCATAATCATGATTCACATGGGGGAAAATTAAACTGCGAAACAGTTAAACAACTGAATGCTCGTCAGGATTTAAACCGGAGTATAGTTACCAACGTGCGGCGGTATAATCCACTTGCTGCTGACAGATCTCAGACTTTATTTGAAACTCTGCCAAGTGAGTTCTGATCCACAAACATCTCGTGTTTTAGTACAATCATTTGTACGGATTTGGAACCATCCGAGCTTTATTATAAAATAATACCCTTATATGAATTCTTATTTTATACCTCATATTTTTTGTGATTTCTCATTTTAGGCTTTCCCACTTAGGCTTTTACAGGTGTCACAAAAAATCGTGCTAATTTAAGCCTTTGATTTTGGATGTGTTTGCAAAAAAATGATTAAGAATAGATCCACTTCCACGCTTTCTTTTACCTATATATATATAGTGTATGTAAATAAATACAATATCTGTTATCCCCTTCATATAAAGCAAACTAAAATTTTAAATTATGTAAATTCAATTGCAAACAAAATAAAATGATAAATTATTGCTGCGCAATATTTGATATTGATATGATATTGATTTGCAATATCATTCAAATTGAGAAAGCATAAGTAAATAAAGTACAAGCATGTAAACACATAAAAAAATATAATATAAACCAAAAATATTAACTTAAAAACTTTACAAAATTTTGTAAAAACTAAATTTAATTTGCATAAATTTAGTTAATTGTTGAGCAGGCAGGAGACATATCTTTTCGAGGGGAAGTTGCCCCCCAAACCTCACTCTTCAATCACTCAATTCGTGTTTCGTCATCCATATAGGCATGGGTTAAGAAATACACAAAACCAAAACTAGTGACATGTTTAAATGAGAAATTTAACAATTAAGGAAACATGAAAGTAGCAGCGGATAATGCTTAGCTAATGGTGATGAAGTTGGATAAGTGAATAGCGATGAAGTATCTGCACAGGTAAATTAAAACCACAGAATTCAGATTTTTAGGCTGAGCCGGTTGCTTTCAGGCCAGCACTCTGCTACGTCTCAGCGAATAACCCGCTTGAAAATATATATACACAGACACTATTTCCAGTTTGCAAGTCACTGAAGGCGGCGCTGGTGTAAGAATCTTTCAGGTTGTGTCACACAAAAGCTTCTTTTTACTATGTCACCTATCTCAGGCCAAACGCCAGCGAGTTCCTGTCCACGCCGCTGGAATAACAGGAATCAGACGGCCGATGCCACAGCTAAAAGCGAAACTACCGAACCTAACGTATGTAAGCAAGGGTACCTCTTCAAGGCTAACATTTAAAAGTTTAACTGAAAAATGATCTAGTAAAGACATCATTACTTGGAACTCTGACACGAGCGGAAAAAAAGTACACAAGTTCTTCCCAAATGTAGATCAGCTCTTAATTACTGGCTTTGCATAACTGATATAGAACCTGAGAGGAAGTGGATCTCACATAAGTTATCTACATTACTTTGGCATATGGCAAAATGATAACTACATATGTGCAGCGATTCGTGATTTCGACCATAATTTCCTTGACTGCCCTAAGACAATACACTTTCAAATTCGGAAGCCTGACATAGGTAACTGATAGACGTACGCAAATAACATCTGCACAAAGCAATATGCGCCCAAGAGGGCAAATAATAGAGTATACAAGCACAGCAATGAGAATTTCTAAAAGCGTGGATTCTTCTACGTTCTAATTTTTACTATACTCTCAGTAATACTGCAATCAATCAGCGATAATGAACTGTTACCCCAGTGGGTCAAGGCCTGACGATGGCGCAAAGTAATAAGATGGATTAGGAGGTATGGAACTTTGTTGCTTGAAATCTTAGATCTGAGATGAGATTATTATCAGTTATCCCACTCGCAGCAAGATCCAGCAATAATTTGTGTAGGAGTTAAACACTAGGGCTTTATTAACATTAGAACTTGGTAGCTGCTATTAGGCAGTAATAAGCACCGCCTCTCAGTGGTCGGAAATCTGCGTCCGGAGAGTAGTGAGCAAAGTACAGAAGTATAGGAGCGCATATTTTAAATATATAATAAATCATTAGCTAATTGACTAAATACCTTTTAGATCTTCGGTTTCAAATTAGTATTATTATTTACGTTTCTTTTTGCAAGGTGTGAAAGTAAATCAGATGGAATTCGAAGGGCACTCTCGCTTATACTGAAATGAAAGGATTTACGAATGAAAAAAAAATTCTCATAATTGCATAGGTAATATATATACATATATTTTTTTCTTTTTATAATTCATGTTTTTAAATTGAATTTCTTTCCTTGGAGATGGTATATGGAAAGTTTTCTTATTATAAATTATTATGAATCATTGGTTTATTACTTTACAGCTTTAGAGCAAGTCTCAGGCTTTATAATTTACTTTTAATTACTTTTATTTAGAATTTATATTCCAACTAATAGCAGCTTTAAGCGCTATTTTAGTAACTCTCTATGTATTATCTCCAAGCAACTATCCAGTTTTTAAGGCTAAGCTTTCTGAAATACAGAACTACACTTTACAACAACCCTTTTACATTCCATCTCTTAATACTTGCATTTCCAGCCATTTGGTTTTAAAATTTTGCAGGCACGTTAGTTAATTTTAACTCTCTAATTTGATCTCGAAATTTCTAATTAACTACTTTTTGAAACTTTAATTTTAAGGATTACATTCCTTTTAATCTTCTTTTGATTTTGAATTACTTCTTAATGTTCTAAAATATATACTTTTGTATCTGGGTTTGAAAATGAGAGTGTCGGGGATATATATCTTCTAAAGTAAGCATCTCGTTTAGTTGTGTTCTTAGCGAGCAACTTTAATTTTAAAGATTATTTGCTATTTATTTTGTTTAACAGGATTCTTTTGGCTTA
>KK112924.1:76864-87150 GCA_000611955.2 Stegodyphus mimosarum | reverse complement strand
TGCGAAAAAAGAGACAACGAGAGCGAAAAGATTTTAACCAGCAGAAAAAATTCAAGCAAGAACGCAAACCGGAGGCCCCCAGAAACAACCATCCAGGTGCTAAGAGGAAAAGGCAGGAACCGGAATACCAACACCCCAAAAGACCAGCACGTAGAGGCCAGAAAAGAAAGCCTATGGAGGAGAGCCAAAGAAGTCAAAGGCGCAGGCTGACTGCTATGAATTCCCTGGCATGGACAGAGTTCTGTGAAAAGAGGATGACTGAGTTCCAAGCATCGAAAAGTCAAAGATAAGTTAAACCTTCTATAAATTTTTCTTTTGTTCTGAACTGTTATGTGTAAATACGAAGTTTCTAGGTGTTGAAGGAAGTCAATTTATCTCGGTTGAGACTCAGTTTTGCTTACTGTATTTAGCGAAAGCAAAGCAAGATTTTATTTTAAGTTTAATATCTAAGAACAAGCAGTTCATGTTGGTCGAAAGACTGGTTTTGTTATGTTAAAGTCAAAATTTGGCCAGATATAAAATATTTTCGTATTTTATGTATTAACGGAAAATTTAGTTTCAGGGCCGCCAGCTTGGCGAAGAAGCGTGAATTAAAATATCTTTTTCTTGTTCATCTTATTGTATATTGTAAGAATCGTATGTATTGGAATTTTGTAAAGATATGTAATTACTTTAAAGCTATGTAAAAGTAGAATTTAGTGTAAAAGCATAAAATTTTACATACTAAAAGTAAATGGCAAAAGAAACCAGTTAAAATCTAAATGTTAACTAGAAGATAAAATCATGCGTTGGAGCGAAAACCTGCATGTGAAAAGTTGAATGAGGGGGAATTTAGAATGAATGCGACTTTTTTTAGGGTTCTCCACCAACACTTGAGTTTAAGAAGATTAAATATAGCTCATCGAGATTTAGTATGATGGATTAGGGTGTGTCATAGTTGGTTGATCGAATTCTAACAAATCATTGTGGTTAGGGGAAGTGTTGATATACAAAAAACATGAAATACTTCCATTGGACACCACAAATAAAGTGGAGAACCGGGGCAAAGCAACTTAAATTAAAGTTTGCATGAAGAATAAATGTGAAATAAACAGTTAAATAAGAATAAGAAAATCATCGAAAAGTAAAATGCTACCGAGTATTAAAGTGTAAATCATAGTGTATTTTCAGTATACTCATACTTGTTCCTCCCAGATCCTGGAAGGAAGAAAAGACTGAATGATAAACGACAGCAGAGAGGATTCAGCACGAAGAAATTGTATTAGCGACGCCAAACATTGTAAAATTTCATAGCCAAAAGTTGTTTTATGTAAACGGGGCTCTTGAGTTTTAGGTTAGAATGTTGAAACTTTTCAACAGGTCGTTTCTAGGACCTGCTTCCAAGTGTTCAAAATTCTGGCAAGGGCAAATGTAGGGTTTATATTTATTTTAACTAACATTTATTTTAAGTTCATATTCCTTTAGTGTTTAGCCTTCATTTTTCCCCTAGAAATGCCCGTGCCAGAGTATGTAAACTGTAGTAGCACGCGCAGTTTATTCAAATTTAGCGGAAGCTAGTTGAGTTAAACAGTAGACGAAATGAGCGTGTAAAAGTCTTGCTTTGAACCTACGCTGGAGATTTTCCTTAGTAGAATTTAGATCGGCGCGTATCGGCCTGTGTGCCTAGCCTTGCAGAAGTGCTAGATTTCAACTGTTAAATCAGTAATCTTGCTGAATATCAGCGATAATTAAAAACGCGGTTAGTAAAGATCTCAGAGCCTCGTCGGTAGTGTTTCACATTTGTTCATCTAGTTTCTTATTTTCAGTTTTACCTTACTTTTAGTTCAACCGCCGAGTTGGCGCAGTTCGTGAGCGTCGAGTAGACGCAGTTGTAATTCTAAAAGTACAATAAAAGGGTTTGAACCCCTTTCGCACGTTTTTGTGACTCACTATCCCAGTGACTGACAAGTTAGAAGCAGAGAGATCTTACAACGTAACTGAGAGACTGATGTAGAAAAAAATGTAGAAGTTAGATTAGATGTCAAAATCATCAAAAATAGTGAAACTCAATTTCTTATTTATTTTGATTTCTAAATATTCGAGGAGGCTAATCTTTTTCAAAACTCTCAAACTATAAGTTGAAATAATTCTTAAAATCTTCATTTTATTATGCAACTGGCAGTAACTAGTTATCGTTTTGTTAAGATTTCAGGGCAAATGAATGACTATGGCGAGGCGATCTTCAAACTTTGGTGATAAATCTAATGAGATAATCGCATATAATTCTACACGTAGTGGTTCATTGGTAAGCATGATTAAATCAATACTCAATCTAGTTTTGCAATACAATTTTATGTTGAAATATCACACACAAAATCTAATCAGCGACAAGAAACGTAAGATAAACAGAGATCTTGTTCAAGCTGTTGCCACATATTATTTACCTAAAGTTCTAACGAAGACATAAATAAAGAATTTAGCATAATATTAAAATCTTCCAGTTATAATTTAAAATTAAAGTATTCCTTCTATAATGGTAGAGATTAAAATACACTAAATTAAGATAAAGAGAAATTCAAGATGAGGAATATTTCATTTTCTTCGAGGGAAAATTAAGCATAAGTAATTATTAATAAAATAAAATTTTTTAAATTTAACTTTTTGTTATCACGAGGAAGGAAAATACTTTTTTTCCCAACCATTATGTCACACACGTAAATAAAATCTTATGCAAAGAAATATATTACGGTTTCTACAATCTGTAGACAAGCATTCTTTCCTGATGTCTGGAAACATATTTAATTGTGTGAAATAGGTAGCAGTTTTTACCTACAGATTCTACATATTCTGTTCATTCAATTCCACGAGGAGTATATAAAAGAAATTCTAGCCTTCATTCTCCTGCTTAGTACTTGAAAGATAGCAAATTAAGTGTTCTGCATCATAAGTAACAAACATTATCCTTTGTCATTCTATTACTGTAATCCTGTTAGTTGTTTTAAAAGTAATATAAACTCAGCCATAAGGAATATCGATATTAATATTGGTAACAAACCTAACTGTCCCTTGAAATGTTCTCCTAATTTCCTCAAGGATGTTGAGAACTCACGCCTTGGAGGTGGGCGTAGATGTAAAGAGATGCTTAGAGGACTAATGTAGATGTAATGGTCACTGTTGCCCTCTTGATCGCAAACACAATATTCGTAAGGCCATGCCTTTTGTAATAAGTTGGGGAAAAGCCACGGTCGGTATGATAAAACGCGTGAGCTAAAGAATGGAGATGTTGCGATCAGTGTAGACGTTTGGAATGAAGGAAGGAATGCGACGGCCCGTGTCAGTTGTATTCCATTCTTGCTGCCTAAGGATTAATTCTTCACAGCGAATGCGTTTAACACTAGAATTACCAAGGCGGGTCTTCCGTGACCCAAGGCTTATTTTTTTGCTCAATTCACAGTTGTATTTCAAAATTAAGCTTTCAAATTTTTGGCCTTTTTCTAAATATTCAGTGCAATGTCATAAAACGAATTTAAGTGAAACGAAACGGATGCTTTTTATTTACATGTATGTATACTTAGAGCTATCTAGGAGGTTATAGCTGATCCGAACAAGATAAAGCCTTTTTCTTTTATTACAAATAAGTATTTCAACTGTACATTTTTCAGTTACAAAAGAATAGTATAAGGAGAGGTAGTGCACATGCTTTTTACAATAGGGTGAAAATGGGAAAAGGAAGAGTCCCAACATATGGCTTGCACCTGCTAGGCAGATATGTGAACTTTTGTGATTGGAAACTATAGTATCTATGAACTGGAATGCTGTAGAATATTCTTATCTCTGTTATATGCTGGAAACTAAGTAAAATGAATATTTTCCCTGATCTAAACTGCAATGAAGGAAAGCAAAATTAGTGGCATTCCAGATTTGCACCCAACAGGAGAGGTCATTCGAATGAAGAAATTTTGAAATTGTAAGATAAACGTTCAGAACATGATTGTTGCGACGAAAATGCATCTGATGATGACGAAAACTTTGTTAAAAATGTTGAAAGAATAGAGATATAATCTCATCTTCCGAATCCAGCTCAAGTGACAGCAAGCTGAATTAAAATAGCTGCAAAAGGGGTCTCTGCCTCTAGCCTTTCGTCAAAGACCTGGGCCGCAGTTTTTTCCCTTCAACAACGAACCAGAACAGATTTTTAGAGATCATGCTGTATATAAATTTTAACTTCAAAATTTCAAGATCAGATAGATTGAAAGATGTTAAATTTGCACTATTATCAAATATTTGGAATATTTTCATAGAAAACTGCTTTATGTGTTACAAACCAGGAGAAAATATTACTGTAGATGAGCAGCTTTTTCCGTCAAAGACACCCTGGAGATTTTTCGAATATATGTCAAATAAACCGGATAAGTTTGGCATCAGACTTTGGTTGGCTGTTAATGTGAGCTCAAGGTACATAATCAACAAACTTCCATATTTAATAAAAGATGATTCCAAATCAAATTATCTACGTATGGGCGAAAATGCTGCTTTTCGGTTAGTAAAGCCTTACCTCAAGACAGGACGAAATATAACAAGTGATAGTTTTTTCACAGCTCTAAAACGTGTAGAAAGGCTAAAAGAAAATGGTTTGAGTTATGTCGGAACAATCAGTAGAGCGAAAAGAGAAGTCCTCGAAATTCCTCGAAGGAAGTAAAAAAAAGAATTATATTCGACGACCTTCATGACATACAATACCACCATTCTTGCTTCCTACCAATGTAAAAAACACAAAAATATGGTTCTTCTTAGCAGATTGCAATCTTCATCAGAAGTTACTCAAAATGAGAAGAAAACTCCGGAAATAATAGATTTCTACAGTTCCACAAAATTTGAAATCGACGTTGTAAATCAGATAGCAAGAAAATATCCCGTCAAATCTGCATCAAGGCGTTGGGCAATGCATGTTGTTTTTTTTTTCAATATTTGAGATCTAGCGCTGTTCAATGCATGAGTAGTTTTTAAAGCTACAACAGGTTCTAATCTGAGCAGAACAGGCTATATTTTAAAGTTGAGGAGGAGTTAAGAGGTAAATATATTGCAAAGGAGCCAGATCTTATGCGTCCACGGATTATCCTAGAACTTTCGAACAACGTTGTAATGTTGCCAGATAAAGCAATGGAAAGACAATGAAACTAAAGCGATTTGTGACAAATGTTCAAAATTTGTGTTTGGATTATGTACAGTAAAGAAAGAAACAAAGACTATAATATTCTGTGTGAAATGTTTCCAGAGAAAGTAATATAATGTAAATGACATGCATATTTAATTTTATTGTGTTTTAATATATTATTAGTCTGTAGGAATATTATGAAATTAAAATTAATTAAAATGTATGCTATTTAAAAGAAATTTCTTGCATTTCATTTTAAACGGGCTGCCAAAATTTTAAAGTATCTGTTCTGAAAATAAAATTTAAATTTTCTTTGGTAGTACTACTAATTAAATTTCATGTTATGTAATATTTTAAAAGCTACATGTTATAAATCATTAATTAAAAATCATTGTATTAATCATGAAACGCTTTATTTTCTGTATGTATCTACATACAAATTAAAATTAACATAATTGAAGTACATGGGTCAGCTATGACCCACCCCGGTAGGTCTAGGTATACAAGAAATGTGGTAATTCTAGTGTTAAAATAAGACAAAGGTGCTGAGATGGGACACCGCTTTCCGTGAATATCATGGGCCGCCTCTTCGTTTAGATGATCAGCCATTTCATGTACTTTAGCCCATATAATATGGACCCTTTTTTATGCATTTAATTGTTCGGTATTAAAATAAATTGCATTATATAAGAGTTGATCTCCTTGACCACCCCTTCCGTCATCATAACAGACCCTTTCGGGATTTGTTAAAAAATTAAAGTTACTCATCCATGGTAATAATAAAGCCGAAAGCTTTGGAAATATTTTACTTTACTGTTCCAGCCTCATGTTCTAAGTGCATGTAAAACTCAAATTTAAATGTCATTTTGTAAGGATCTTGAAATTGACTAACGTTTACTTTATTTTAAAACTTTACTATTATCTCTTATTTTCCACTTCCGGCCATAATTAACGCGTGAATACGTTTATGCATATTGTACTTGCTAACAGTTAAGTATTTAAGTTGTGGCTTTTTGCCAAGAAGGTAGTAGAAGGAGAGAGAGTGAGCCATCTTGCCACGAGTCTTCAAGCGAGCTTGCCATCAGTTACTTGTCCGCCTTTAAAGCCAGAGGTTTCTAATCCTTTAGAAAGCTAAAGATGTATTGTAGTTTTCCGTAGTTTGTGTACTACAGACGTAGTAATTTAAAAGGACAGTCTTAGTGCTAGTCATCTGTGTAAAATATTAGAAGTTAGTTCTTATTTAAATTTTATTTAGTTAGTTATCTTATATTTTTACGTTCAGACCATAAGTGGTTGGGCTTTGCATCCCGGAGTGCGGGAGCGTCTGTGAAACGAGGAAAAATATAAAGGATAATTTTAACCCTTCTCATCTTGTCGTCTTTGCTACTCCATCGGACATATCTTGCAGTCAACTCACTGTCCAGTGAGGACACATCATGTCCGCAAAACAGATGAAAAGAAATACTAGCCCTGATAGTGGCACCCGAAGAAGAAGACCCATGGCCGACTTTCAAGAGGAAGTTGATGAACCCATGGTATCGGCCCAAAATTCAGAAACGCCAGCTGCCACCCTAGATGGATTTGGGTACATCGTCCAGACCATGGGAGCATCAATGAAGCCAGCAGCGAGCTTCGTTGGGAATTCACCGGTGAATAAGTTTTTGGAAAAATTAGAATAAATGTTGTATCCAGTCCATGAGCTCCAAAACGTGACTTTGGCTACTAGCGCTTTGAGGGGTCGAGCGCTTAGTGAGTTCAACTACATCAGAAAAAGTCTTTTGGGCCAACCGGGAAGTCCTACCTACATTTCTGAAAATTTCAAGACCTCCTTAGTAAAGGCCTTTCCAGTAGTAATAAATCGTAAGAAATTAGAAGAGTAATTCTTCAGCACATACCAGCAAAGAATTGAGGACCTATCAAACTTCATTTTGAAAAACATACAATTATATAAACTTCTTTATGGAAGCCGGCCGGATCCTGAAATCATACAAGTAATTTTGTCTAGATTACTTCCCCAGGTACAAGACTTTACCGAATTAAGGGATCCGACGACTTTGGAAAAGTTATTTGAGCTCGCAATCCAATTTGAAAGCAGAAGAACGTCGAATATTGAAAGAAGACGCCAGTATGAGCAACGTAACCAATTTGGTTGCGCCAAGGCCACAGCACAGGCAAGATCGCAGCTATGGAACCAAGTCGAAACAGTGGTCAAAAAAAGCTGAATATTCAAAAACAGCCAGCGAACGTCGACAGTTCAAAAATAATCCAGACAAATCAGTTTGAAAGCCAGAAGAGAGGACCGGAAAAGAAGAAAGAATATTTAAACTGAAACAGATTTCTGCTGACGGGAAGGAGCGGAAATCCGAAGGCCAAGAAAATCCCTATATCATCAAGCTCAATACAGTTGTTGTGAAAAATTTAGTTCTTCAGAAAATTGAAGTGTTAGTGAACAATCTTCCAGCCACCGCTCTCCTGGATACAGGAGCTCAGTGTAGCTTTGTGGAAGAAGAATTTTTTACAAAATATTTTCGTCGGTATAGAATCTACAATTCGGATAATACGACGGTGATTGCAGCCCAGGGGGAAAGATGCAAATGTATAGATAAAGTACCACTGTATATCCGAATTAAGGACGAACAGGTAAAAATTATGTTCCTTATTGTAAGAAATCTTCAAGCAAACATAATACTGGGAGTTGATTTTCTTTCAGCGTCCGAAGCAACACTCGATTTCAATCAAGCATCACTTAAGCTGACCATGAAACCGGTGCCGGAAGTAAAAGCGGACCCCCTTTCGCCCCACATTGAAGCTTGAACATTTGCAAACTGAAGACCAAGAAAAACTACGCCAAGTGGTAAGTGAATTTTTTACTCGTATTTACGCAAGTGACCAGCCATGAAATAAATACTGGAGATTCACAGCCAGTTCGCCGCAAGGCTTACCGCTATGGCAAGTCTAAAGAAAAAGTTAGTTTAATTACAGTTAAATGAATTTGTTAAATTGTTTAACAAATTGATTAAACTAGTTTTCCTTTTAAATCTCTGGAAGGAACCGATAAGAGACAAGAGGTTCCTGTTTTGAGGTACTAGAACAGACGGAGAATAATTGTCCCTGGAGAAAATGTTGTAAAACTGCATTTTACTTAATTTCTAGGTTAGATAGTTTTAGTGAAGGGTTTTCGTAAAAGATGGGCTTGGCGTTAAACATAGAATTTAAAATTAAAAGTTTTCATCTGGGTCGTTTAGACCTTAGTTTCAAACTTAAAAACTCTGGCGGGAAGTATGTAAACATCTTAAGTTTGACTAACGTTTAGTCTATTTTAAAACTTTACTATTATCTCTTATTTTTCACTTCCAGAATTAACGCGTAAATATGTTTATGCAAATTGTACTTGCTAACACTTAAGTATTTAAGTTGTGGGTTTTTGCCGAGAAGGTAGTAGAAGGAGAGAGAGTGATCCATCTGGCCACGAGTCTTCACTCGAGCTCGCCATCAGTTACTGTCCGCCTTTAAGACCAGAGTTGTTTAATCCTCTTGAAAGCTAAAGATGTATTGTAGTTTTCCACAGTTTGCGTACTACAGACGCAGTAATTTAAAAGGCCAGTGTCAGTGTTAGTCATCTGTGTAAAATATTAAAAGTTGGCTCTTTTTAAAATTTTATTTAAAGTTGATCTTATATTTTTATGTTCAGGCCACAAGTGGTTGGTCTTTGTGTCCCGGAGTGCGGGAGAGTCTATGAAATGAGGAAAAAAAATAAAGAGCAATTTTAACCCTTCTCATCTTGTCGTCTTTGCTACTCCATAGGACATAGTTTGCAGTCAACTCACTGTCCAGTCAGGACTTATCATGTTCACAAAGCAGATAAAAATAAATACAAGTCCTGATAATTTTATATAATTGTAAGTAACTACACTTATTATGATCACAATACAACATCTTTTTATCAACGCATTGATAAAAGGTGCGCAGTAAAAATGTATGCACACCTTCAACATTAAATTTCTAAGAAAAAGTAATGCTATATTTCCTCAATATCTGGTAGCAGAGTCGTCGATCTAGGTGCGCAACCCAATTAGTGCCAAGAGAGTAGCATCGTCATGGCGGATGTACATTTTAGCTTTCAAGAGCGGAAGCAGTTATTAAGTAGGACTGGAAGTTTGGAAATGTTGCTGCGGTCCAGAGATAGTGGATATGAAAATATAGAATTGATCCATCTTCAAGGTTAACATTTATATGGCTACAAGAAGTACCCAACAATGCTTGCTGATTCCATTTTCCCTGCACTTTGAAATAAATAATAAGGCCAAGTTTCATTACAAACAGGATAATGCCCCTCTTAAATATCATACTGTAGTGCGAAAAATATCTGGATCAAAATATGCCAGGCCAGTGGATAGGACACAAGAGACGAACTGAGTTTCCTGACGCTCTCCAGACCTTATACCTCACAATTTTTTTAAACGAGACAGCAAAAAGTGGGGTGCACTGACGTAAATCACGTAACCTTGATATACTTTGGGATGAGACTCAAGCGGTGTGGGCGAAAATTCCCCTGGGCACTTTGGTGTGAAATGCGGAATCAATCGTGACACATACTCAGAAATATATACATTCTGAAAGCCACAATTTCGAACATTTTCTTTAAACACCATTTGGAACATTTAGTTTGACCAGACAGTGCACTTATTTTTTAAATTCAACAATAGTTTTTACATTTCCCAGAAATTTAACCTTGTAAGTTGAAAAATAAATTTTTTATGAGAGTTCAGAGGGCGTAAACACTTTTCTGACGCACCTTGTGCATTAATTACGCACTTTTCTAATTTCAGTATACTTTCTCTGAGGTGGAATAATATGTAACTTAACTGCTTCTGCTACATGACTCTTTTTCGAAACAACAAAGAATGACCATTTCTGTTCATCATACTCATAATTAATTTGTATTTTATTACTGACTTTGTTTCCTTATTTTCTGGGAAATTTGTCTATTTATATTTAATTCATTTACGTTGCAGTGTTAATGGATTTATAAAAGGTTTGACCTGAAAAATAAAATAATATTAAAAAAATCTTTGTTTGATGGCAGTTTGTCACCTCTTTTTTATAAATGAATAATCAAAGGACATGCAAAAAACGTTTCTCGTTGTATATG
>KK112924.1:0-74947 GCA_000611955.2 Stegodyphus mimosarum | reverse complement strand
TAGCTGAAATTAGGAAATCACATTTTGTTAGACATTCATTCATTCCAGACACATGGAATGCGCCGCTATAAATTTAGTGCTTGTTGATTTAAGATAGCAGATTTCCTCATTATGCCTTTTCTCAAACTATATCTCTCATGTTCCATATTCTCAGAATTCTCTTATATTAAAACAAAACAGCTTTTTCTGATAGCTTAAACACCTAAGCTTCATACAGTTGAATTTATCTGTCTTACTGCAATGCCTGATTTCGAAACAATTTTTATTTGTGACTGGAATATAATTCTAGGTAAGTGACTGAAATGACCCAGGCTAGCTAATCAAATTTTGCACACTTCAGGATGTGGCCCTATCCTGTGTGTAATAGATGAATAAGGTGTTAACAATTAAGGCTAGCATTTCTAATTTTTTATTTTATTTCCAATATTCTTCGGAATTTACTTTAAAATTAATTATCCATTCCAGACCCATGTGAAATAACGTTTCCAAATACGACAAAACATTTTATTAAAATATTAGAATTTGTGTCGATTTCTCGTCAAATTTGGAGACAAAACCATCACTAATTGGCGCTATCTCGTCAGTTAGTTTGGCGAGATAGCCATTTATCTCCATGAATCTGTCCCTGTAATCTTATTTTTCCTTTTTCAGGCACTTCATGCTACATTATAAAGAGACACTACAATTTGACCTTACTTTACTTAAAATACTGCCTCAAATTTATTCCAATAATTCGTGGCATTAATTAAAAGTTTTGTTCCATGGATATGACATAGAAAAAAAAACTCTTATATATATATAAATATATACAGGGTGTCCATAATTAGACTTGAAATTTGCGAGCGGTCTGTAGCAAAACCTATATAGCGGAATTATATGAAAAATGGGTGATGGCAAAATGGAATGATGGGAATTTTATCGAAGGAAAAAAACAATGAGTTTCAAAAACCAACCTTAGGTGGCGTATCATAGCTTTACTGAGAATATATAAATAATCTACAAAACTTTACAAAACATGCTGGATATGATGTCCACCATTGTTTGCTACCATCTGGAAGCGTAAAATCTCATGTTCGACTGTTGAAAGCAGCATGATCTGGGGAATGTTACGCACATGGCATTCTATGCTTTCTTTAAGGTCGGATAGAACTGTGATGGGATCATAGTAGACCATGGCCTTGAGGTATCCCCACAGCCAAAAGTCACAAAGATTCAAGTCGGGGGATCCAGGAGGCGAACTTGTATGAAATTGCCGGTTGATGATTCTGCCGTCCCGGAAATCTCGGCGGAGCACTTGTTTCACACAACGGGCGATGTGTGGAGGAATACCATCCTGCATAATCACTGTGGTTGCATCACATCACCTTGCCTAAAGAGTCGGAATAACGGAGTTCTCTAATAATGAAGCTTATGGTTGACCGGTGAAGGTGCATGTCACAGGCACTGCGGCGCTGCGCTGTTGAAAAAAAATGACCCACAATGAAAGTTGCAGTAAAGCCGCACCAAACAGTTACATGAGAAGAGTGTAATGGAATTTGTAGGAATTGATGTGGGTTTGTAGCAGCCTAATAACGGCAATTATGCGTGTTAACCGCACCTTCCATATGAAAGTGAGCCTCGTCGGTCCACAAAATGTTCAATGGCCATTCATCCTGGAGCTGAACTCGCTGAAGAAACTGCAACGCAAAAGTTTGTTGACTATCCAGATCAGCTGGTAAGAGCTTCTGCACTAGCGACAGTTTATACGGATAGTAGAATCTTTTGAAGAATCTTATGAACCATGGAAGGAGGTTGGTCAATAGGTGCTACAATACGCCGATCACTAGTAAGGCTCATGGTTTGCGATCTGTCTTTCTCCACTTACGTCGCTACATCATCCAGTACCTGTGCTGCAACATGCTTTCGTCCCCTTCCTGGCTGAATCCCCAATGTTCCTGTTGCTTCAAATTTCCTGATCATGTTTGTTAGCCATTGACTAGGGAGTGGACCTTTTCGTAACCGCTCCAAAGACTGAAAGCTTTCCGGAAAGCTTCGGTAGGAGAATCTCCGTTTTGGTAAAACACTTTCACTAGTAAAGCACGTTCCTGGACAGTCAACGTCATCTTCCTTGGCTTGGAAACGAGTATAACTGCGATTCGCTTCTCGCATCTTTATAGGGTTGCTGTGCGCGCATAGGATCACTATGGTTATGTCATTTGCATACGGCAATAGTTAACATTGCACAACGCCATTTAGTGGTGGTTTTTGAAACTCATTGTTTTTAATGGGAAGTGCTTAATAAAATTCCATAATTTCACTCTGCCATTATCCAATTTTCATGCAATTCTGCTGCATAGTTTTTGTTACAGACTGCTCGCAAACTTCAAATTTCAGACTGCTCGCAAACTTCAAATTTAATTATGGACACCCTGTATATTAAATAAAAAGTGGTTTAAAAAACTCACTACAGTCTAAACACTATACAAAAAACGTTTAATATATATCAGACCTTTACGTTAAAAGGAAAATGTTAGTTTAAACTACAGCTGAAATGATAAATAGAAACCAAATGTAATATGATGATTAATACGATCAGATGAGTTAAGTTCCTTTTCAAAGGGACAGACTTTTCTGAATGAATCTTAAAGGCGATTTTCCTGATATTGTCTGCAGATGAATTTGATTCGTATTATGGTAATTATCAACCTAAATAAATGTTAAATCATAAGCTGTCAACCACCTCAATTTGTCTAGAGACAAAACTATCTTCAGCAGAAACAATTTCCTTTAAAGCAAGTAATACTTGGGTACTGCTATTTTAAAATTCTTAATCAGACGTTGAGTACTTAATTAAAGTAGTATACCTTAATTGTAATACGTATTAATTATAAGTATTTAATGAAAGCAGAAATTCATTTGTGGAAAAAATAGTTGAAATGGTGAAACCGCTACTTTAAAAATCAATTTAAATAAAATCGATTTGGGAGAATTAATGTGTCATTGGGAGAAATATTAAAGAATATATCAAAGAGAAGAAAGATAAGTAGAGATGAGAAAAAGTATAAAAAGATGAATGTGGGTAGATAAGTTATTTCGAGATTATTTGCATTTATTGATTGCCTGTGATTTTATATAAATATTTACGTTAATGATTACCAAATTAGGCTTCATATTCATCTGGAGAGAGTATAATATTAAAGATTTAATAAAATATTGGCAGTTGATATGACAGAAGATGTTTAAGTCATCTTGCAAATTGTAATTATATAGCAAGCTGCGCAATTTAAAACCTGCAAACACCTTTCTTAGTAATTTTAGTACTAATTTCATTATTTCATTAATTGATGTAATTTAGATTAAATTACGCTTATTTAGAATACGCAGTGCTTCCAAATATAAACATTATCATAAAAATTAAAAGATGTTTCTAACGCCAAATAAGTACGTATAAGGGAAGTTCCAGAATCAAGTATGTAACGTCAGTTAAGGATTTCGTTTTATTTCCTGCAAATTTTACTTCAGTTTTCTAAGGTTTTGTATGTTTTGAACTATCTTGGCATTTAAAGGGAGAGTATTCTTTCTTCTGAATATTAGTCTTCATTCTGAATTTCTCATTATTTATTCTGTATTAATATACTTGTATGGTACATATTCCGTATATATTTAACGTTTTCTATTTCTACTTTTGCTTCTTTTTATCCTCTAAGAATTAATATTTTTAGGATCTACCTAAGCTTTATTTAAACTCTGCCATCAAGGTATGCATTTATTCATCAAAATATGAAGAGCATTTTGTTGCATGTCTTTAAATGTTGCCTATTACAAGTTTTTAAATGTTGCAGTGCATAATTTAAAGCGTCAGTTGTCGCTCTCAGTGGCTGAAAGAAAAAAATCGAAACATATACATTTAAACTGATATTTATATTTTTTGAGACAAATTACTTGTTAATGAAGCTCATAAGAAACATAAATTCTTACGAGAGTTAAAAAACAAATAAGTCAAAACAGTCAAAATAAGTATAAAAAGTTGTAGAATCATTATGTTACACATCGATGTCAGGAAGAAGATACCCGCAAATGCTCTCCCGGACACGTTTCGTACTACGGACCTCGCGAAATACGCGTCGAACGTGCTTCCAGTTATACCACGAAGACAGGAGGAACGGAGAGAGAAAATACCTTAAAAAGTTGCTTTTCCAATTATTAACAGTTTGCTAGCTTTTAATTTTACAATGCCATCTGCTACACTCTGATTTAAAAATGCTCATACACTATAGGTATAATGAAGTGCAATAAGGCGTACGCAGATTAGTAAGCTTTTATAAGATATGCAATATCATAAGTCAAAAAATAATAAAATAAAGATATAATAAAAAGTTTGAAAGCGAAATTAATTTGCGCGCAGTATTTTATTTGTTAGCTTTTATTCCCAAACGATTAAAGGAAGTGATGTAAAAATTAGGTTATGAAAATTGCCTTTAATAAAGAAAATGCTTAAGGTTATAAAAATTAACTTTATTGTAGAAAACAAATTTTTCCTTTTCACTTCCTTCTACGCTCTACGTATGTACGTATATATGCATTTCGCATAACTCAAAAATGAGTAGCCTCAGAACGTTGAAATTTTGTATATAGGACGGCTATAATATGTAGTTATGCACCTCCCTTTTTGGTTGCAATCGGAGGCTCAAAAATTATATATATCTATGTTACTGTGGAAGACCGAAATTGGAGAATGTCGACTTTCACCGGAGAATGTCAACATTCACCAAATACGTCTGTGAAAGATCGAATATAACATTGCATTCTTGTACATTCGGACCCTCACCGGTGTATGCCGACAATCACAGATATGTTCTGGTGTAGGTCGAAAAGAGAGGCGACTGGCTGTTTCCCATAAATGTAGTTGTAAAAGCTAGGGCCTCTTGTGCAATTCAAAGTCTCATAATAGTTTCAGTTGTTGCAATTAATCAGATTTGAATCACATAATTCAGTAAGTTTTTTATGTGTTTAAGTTGTTGCAATTAATCAGATTTGAATCACATAATTTAGTAAGTTTTTCATTACTATTATTTTATTTTCTCATTTACTACGTACTGTATAATTAAGTAAGTTTTTTAACTTCTATTATTTTCCTTTCTCATTTTGAATGTATTGTGTGTTTTAAGTACTTGTGTGTTTTTTCGCGACTGAATTACGGAGAAGAAAATATAATATTCTCATATATTCAACATTCACCATTAGTATATGGTGAATGTCGACATTCACTGGTGTAAGTCAGAAATAAGAGTATTTGGAAAATATTTCGGACATACACCAAGCGACTATGTGAATGTTGACATTCACCTGTAAAAGTTGACATTCTCCAGATTTCGGTGTTTCACCTTAACATATATATATAACCCCACTATGTTACTCGGCTCTGTCACCTCAGTTTTTTTATTCTTATGTGTTGGTGTCTTATGTGTCACGAACTAAAAAACAGAATTAACTGAATGAGAAATGTATCTCCAATGAAATTCGAGAAAATAAGAGCCTCGTATTAGGAGCAAATATTGTCGCCATTCTGTCTCATATAGAGAAGAATGGTTACGAGTTGCGCATGCGCATTAGGTAAGCGAAGCTTAATCGTCTCTAAAAAACTGTTTCTTTTATACATCTGTTTAGCTATATTGTAACATTTGAATACAACACGTGGCAACGATTAGATAATTCTTCAGATGATATAATTTTTTAGAGTTCTGAGTTATAAAATGAATGAGATGTAATGGTGTTAAGTGAACCTAGTGCCAGAGTGTGGCTATAGTTTATGTGTTATCAACGAAGTAGATATAATTCAATTCAATAAGTTTCAATGAAATGCAAACTGCGTATAATTTAATATTCTGTAGAAGGAAGCCACGTGGTGTTCAGATCCGATTTTATAACAGATGAAATACATTAATCTATCATAATAAAAGAAAATATTCAAATAAAGTGAAATGCTGCGTTAGAACAGTGTTTTCGTTTTGCAAATAATCGCTTTGACCTTGGTTTATGTGAAGTCATTATAAAGTTATATGTTGTGGCAATGCATATTCTTAAACTCATTAGGTAAAGCTGATGCATGTAAATTCATAAATACCTATCGAAATGCTTGAAATGTTTGATAACAATTATTTCAGTACTCATTTTATGCTATTTAAGTCAAAAATAATTTTTATATGCTGCATTCCAGACAAGGTATCAAATTTTCAGAAATTTAGATTATATTCTGCTGTACATCATAATATGTTTTACATAAAAATGTCTTTTATAAACGTTCCACATGATACTTGTGGAGATGATATGCCTAAGGGTGGTTATGAGCAGTAAATGTTTTAGGCACTGGAATCTGTATATGTATCAGATTGCAGGATATCTTGATGACTGGGCGTTAGCTGTAAATTCAAATGATGCATCAAGAAGGAGGTACTTACAGATAGTCGTGGCCTTAGAAACATAAGATAACATTCACAGACAAACATCGGCTAAGACAAGGAATCAGTTATATCCGGACAAATAATTTTTGATACACATATTTTCTTCGGCATATCCTCATAGGTGCAATATGCACACCACAGTTTTGTTTACTGCCGCTAGCAATGGAATTGCTGCTAACATGCGACACTGTCTATTGTTCTTTGTCTGGAAAAATAAGCTATACAAAATTTTGAGGTGCACGTTGCATCCATGACAACGTGCTAAGAAGAATTTGCGTATCAAGAATTAGTTGTATGGCAATACATAGTGCCTCGTCTTCGATCATGTCCATCTGAGAATGTCATCTTATGTATCTCATGTATCTATATCTACATGTTAAAATCCAATAAAGTAAAAATTAGGAATTCCAATAAAGAAAACTAAGAATTACAATTTGAAGTATAATTATAGTAGTGAAGTATAATGAAAGTATAATAGGTGCCTGCACGAAAATTGGAAGCATTCTGTTTGCTTACTCTAGATAGAAAATCAACAGCTGATATTGCTTTAAGAAACCTTGTTTTTCGGGCAGAAAGTTTTTCAAGGAAGGATTTACCCCTCTTATATGACCTTGTCTTTGGTTTAGTTGATTTAGTTTGGTAAATGGTGTAGGAACAGAATCAGCACCACATAGTATCTCCATAATGCTCCCAATCATCAGCATTGAGAATTTATCAAATTTATCACATTTTCAATTTCACATGTTGAACTTCTTTTCTTGCTTATAGAGGATTTTATCTTTGGTGCACATCTGAAATTTTTGCAGCTTCTCCTTGGCATCTGATATTTGTTTCAATGACATTTCTACAGTCTGTCCATGACACAAATTATTTATATACAGTCTATATAAAGAATTTTTCTTTCCAAAGATCTAACTTGTTGTTCACGAGCATCCAAATCAAATTTGTAAAATAGGTTTTTCCTGTTTTAGATGGACACTTTCTTTATCTATGGCTGATAAACGTTTGGGCCTCAAAGAAATAGACTGGTCGTCTTTTAAAATAATATGCATTTCAGTATTAGTAATTTTTGTTTTACTAGCAATATAATTTTAAAGTAAGTGTTTTACTTTCGACATGTATGCTTTATTAATATCCGAACAATTATCTAACTCATCTTCTTGATCTATATTTATATACATTAAATTAGGTTTATTTTCATCTTCTACTGCTGTCATAGATATGCCTTTCTTGTTATTATAATTTGCATTTGCGAAAGAAATTAGCACCTTAAAACACATGACACAAATTGAAATTTCAATACAAAATAGAAAACAAGGGAAATTTTCACTTATCTTTTTGGTTTCTATACTCCTGCATTCTCTTGGCGCAGAATTCTTGCCATGTCGAAGATTTCAAACTTTGGATCCTCAGTCGTCTAGGGAGGCTCGTATTCGCTTTCGAACACTCTTTTCTTTTCATTCCTCGGGCGTTGAATAGAACAGGTTTTCTTGTCGGCTGGGGATTCTGGAATTCTGGCTTCCTCTTTGCTAGCTCCCGCACTTTGACTCGGAATCTTTGACAACTCTCTTGGTTTTTGTGGGTTCCTGAAAAGAAATAGATCTTGCGTCGTCGGGTTGTTTTCTTTTCATCGATCTCGGCTGGCATATTCCTATGGTTTCTCTAGAGGTCGTTGTTTTCGGCTCTGTGGTTGCACGTTTTTCTTTCTTATCTTCGAAGAGCCTTTTCCGATTTCCCATCGGCCCTGGCTTCTGTTGAAGAGGCACTTTTCTCTATTAAGTATTCTTCATTCTGGCGGCGCCTGAACCTTGTTGCTGTTGCGTTCGTTTCGAAATCCTTTCTTCAGAATTATCGGCTTTTCTTTTTGTTGCTGGGGGATCTTTGCTGGACGACGGCGAATTCCGTGTACTTGGCGTACTTCCATGATCCTGCAATAAATCCCTTAGAACTTGAAAATCCGTAAGACTGAAATATGACTTCGATTGGTCGATGTTAGCAATAGTTTGTTGCCTATTTTCTGCTTTTAAGTAAACCGTGGAGAATTTAATTTTCTCTATGATAAAAGGGCCCTCAACATAGGCTCAAATTTAGCTACCCTATTTTCGGGTGCAGACGACAAGAAGTGCTTTAATTTTAGCACTTACTGGTCTAAGGTATATTCTACATCGCGCATCTTTCTATCGTAATATAGTTTTTTTTCGACCTCACCACATCAGAATTTTTGATTTTCTGAACATCAGTTTATTTAAACTCTTCCTGTCTTTAATGAACGAAAAATAGCTTATTCAAGAGCGTTAAAATTTTTCTTCCTAGGAACAGTTCTGCGGGGATATTTTGTGTAGTGTCATGCTTTGATGTTCTCAAGATAAATCCTAATTCATTGACGCAGCTGTCCTAACGGTTATGACAATTCTTGACATATCCCCGAATAATTTTAACTATATTTTTATTTACGCGTTTCGCAATATTTGATTGCGGTCTATAAGATTCCACTTTTAGGCGGCAAATGCCAAGGCCTGTGCACAGGTTTTCAAGTAAATTACTTACAAATTGTCTACCATTATCTGATATTACTTTTACTGGGGGTTATATTTTTATTTACGCGTTTCGCAATATTTGATTGCGGTCTATAAGGTACCACTTTTAGATGGCATATGCCAAGGCCTGTGCACAGGTTTTCAAATAAATTACTTACGTATTATCTACATTATCTGATATTACTTTTACTGGGGCTCCGTATTTTAAAATATATTTATTTAGAAACGAATCTACTACTATTTTTGCTGAAGCCCGTTTAAGTGGAAATATTTTCACCCATTTTGAGAAATGATCAACGATGGTTAACAAGTATTTGTTTTTATTAATCTTTGTTCTAGGGTAGGGACCAAGCAAATCAATGGCAAACAATTCATTTGGGAAAGTGTTTTTATGCCATTTAAGTACCCGGCCGGGCTTTAATTAACGTCGGTAATTAATTGACACAAGTAACATGACCTGAAATACAGCGTTACAACTTTGTGTAACTGCGCAAAATACACCGCTTCGCGGGCCCTTTCCAGGGTTTTCCTAACACCAAGATGGCCTCCTTCTTTCGAGTCATGGAGCTCCTGTAGAATACTTAAGCGTACACTGATTGGGACTACCGGCAGCAAATCTTGATTATCGTTGGTTCTTTTTGTGCAAAAGAGCAATTTATCAATAACTTCATAAAGGGCCGCCGTATTGCCAGTAACCGTTAAGTCTACATGTTCAAAATTTTCGGAATCTTCCAGGTAAGCATAAATATCTTTAAATTCTCGGTCCGTTTTCAACTCGGCGATTATTGTTTCCCGGGATTCAATTATTTTCGCAGTTAGCGTCGTACATTTAGTTGTATTTCCGTCTTCAACAATCATAATTCTTGAAAGCGCATCTGCAACTATATTTTCTTTCCCCGGCGTGTGTTTTATATTAAATTAAATTCTTGCAGTTTTAGTGTCCAACGTATGAGTCGGGGAGAAAGATTTTTTTCGGAGTATAAGCGACCAACTGCCGCGTGATCTGAATACACAGTTATTGGGACACTCCCAAAGCGCTCAGTTGCAGTATAATTTCGCTGAATTTGATTATGCGTCTTGCTAAAAAAGCTATTGGCTGCCCATTTTGGGAAGGAAGTGAGCCAACTGCGAAGTCTGATGCGTGTGCCACAATCTCCAAATTTTGATCCGCTTTCGGGAATTTAAGAACAGGGGCATTAATTAAGGCGTGTTTTAATTCTTCAAACGCCGTGTTCGCCTCCGCTGTCCATGTGAACCCAGTCTTTTTTCGTTTAAGCACCAACAAAGGTTCAACTATTTTTGCAAAATCTTTAATGAATACTATATAATAGGAACACATCCGCAGGAAGGCTGATAACTTCTTAGCCGTATTTGGCGACGGGTAGCTTTTGATGGCTAGAGTTGCCAGTTTCTATACCGTTTTTCGATATTTTATAGTCGAGGTACCTCAATTCCTTGGCAGCAAATTTGCACTTTTTCAGGTTTAATTTTGAGGCCAGATTCATTCAATGATGTAAAAACTTCCTCTAAGTGTTTAATGCGTTCATCTAGGGTTTCGCTTGTTACAATAATATCACCGAGATAAATAATGGTACGTTTTCCCAAGACTGACCTTAAAACAATATTCATTACTTTTTGAAATGTAGCCGAAGCTCCGCTTAAGCCAAACGGCATTCTCAAAAATGCATACACGCCTGACTTTGTAATAAAAGCTGTCTTTTCGACATCCTCGAGTTTTACTGCAATTTGAAAATAACCTGTCGTCAGGACTAAGGTTGTCATGTATTTAGTTGACCGAATTTTTCTAATAATTTCGTCTATTATCAGGAGGGGATATACTGGATATTCCGTTATGCTATTTAATTTTCTGCAGTAAACTGCGAATCTCCATGCATTCGGATCTATGGGTGGCAGTACATTCTTCTTTCTGCATAAAACTACAGGACAGACATAGGGGTTAGTACTTGGCATAATTATCTTGTTATCGAGCCTTTTCTTTATGTGTTGCTCGAGGATGTCTTCCTTCACACGGGTCGTATCTGTACGGCTTAGACCGAACTGGAGTCTCATTACCAGCATCGATGCTGCGCCAGACAATCTGGCAGAAGCTAGATTTTTCATCGAATGACTGGGAATAATTTCTTATCAATTCTAGAATTTTGTCTTTTTCTCCTTCTTCGTGGTGATTCAGTGTTCTGGCATTTCGGCGTGTTGAACTTCCACTTTATCCATCTTGACCTGTAAGGTAGAATCTTCGAAATTAATTTTTGCGTAACTGCGCGTAAGCAATCAACCCCCGGGGGTTGATTGCTTACGCGCAGTTACACGGTTAATAAAGCCTTTAATTAATAAAGTTGACTGCGGTTAATAAAGTCGTACTGCAAGAACTTAAGTTAATAAAGTTGACTGCGGTTAATAAAGTCTTTACTACAAGAAAATTAGTTTTTTGCGTCTCAATTTTTATTTGAACATGCAGCCCCACTTTTCCCAAGCAGACACACTGTTTGTCTTGGGGAGGAATTACGCGTTGCTCCATTGTCTTAAACAGTCTGTAACGACGAAAATGCTTTTTAAAACAATCCTGCGACAGGAAGCTCTATTGAGCCCCGGTATCCAGTAAGGCGGTCGTAGTAACGTCGTTTAGTAGTATTTGGATTTCTGGCAAGGCCAAATTTTGTACGATTACCGTATTAAGCTCGATTTCAGAGGGATTTATCTTTTCACACGGTGACTTCACCCTCCTTCTAGTCACCGTGACAAGTTTAAATCCTTCTTTTTGCCTCCTTGGTCCAACTGCTTTTTATTTCCCCAGCTTTGGTCTGACCGGCTTTCCTCCTCTCCGGCTTCGCTATTTTGCCGTCTTGTCGATAGGAATTCTGCTGAGCTTGAGGTTTCGTCTGAGCGTGAAACCTTGGATACTGCGTAAAATTCTTCGCACGCGAGTTTGCGGCCGTTTGCCTACTCTGAAATTTGACAGCTAGTTCAAATAAGCTTTCCAGCGTTTGCGGATTTCTAACTTGAAGAACGTCCTGAACTGACCGAAGCAACCGCGGCAAAATTATTTAGATGATTTCATTGTCGGCTCTTTTCCCATATAATAATTTGAGAATATGGATCTTTCTTATAGTGAAAGCTGTTAATTCGTCGAAGT
Source organism: Stegodyphus mimosarum (assembly GCA_000611955.2). Classification (NCBI taxonomy): domain Eukaryota; kingdom Metazoa; phylum Arthropoda; class Arachnida; order Araneae; family Eresidae; genus Stegodyphus; species Stegodyphus mimosarum. The sequence continues at coordinate 62,819 of KK112924.1, read as the reverse complement.
TAGTTTGATATTTACTAAATAATTCTGATTCCAGTCTTGTAGGGTTTCTTACAACTGGGAATGCTTTCAATAGGGAATTCTTAAAGTTTTCCCACGTATACGTTTCGCATCCTGGATCCCCCAAAAAATTCTTGCCAATATTCTTGTACCAGCTGAGGCTGAGCTGTACCAGCAGAGAGTGTAACTCCAGCTGTTCCAGGAAGGTCATTACGGATCCTTTTCTGTCAAAATTTGCTGTTGGCTTCATCGCCGCTCTCATCGTTTCCACGATAAATCCGAATCCGTCCATGGGGTTTGGTTGTGGTTGAGGGAACTGAAAGGTAGGAGGGGTCAACGGGAAATCATCACTACCTAGCGGCATGGTTCGTTAAGAATAACTTCGAGCGCCAAATGTAGGGTTTTACTTATTTAATTCTAAATTTCTAACTTAGAACCCCACGAACACTAACAAGCGAATAATCGCTTAAGTGTGAGAACAAACACGTAAGACTTAAGAAGGGTTAACTACCTTTTTTTTCTCAGAATAAATACAATCAACTCCTAACTCGGAGTATACACGAAGCCTCCACTTGGGCTTGTACTTAGATAATTATGAAATTAACCTAAACTAAGCTTAACTAAAGCTGTCTGAATGGTATAGCCGAAGCTATCAGAAATCAAACAAGTTGGCCCTTAAGTATTAATTACATCGGCGAAGCCAAGCAAGGGCCTAAGGTATGGCCGAGCGTAGTGACTAAGAGAAAACTTAGCCAAAGGCAAACGTGCGCTAGTCAGGCAATCAGATTCTCTCTCTCGAAGTCGGTGAAGTATCGACTTAAATAGTACTCTTTCTCATTTGCATTTACTGCGTTTCTGAATTTACATTCTGAAAGGAAATTTTTAGCTGAAATTAGAATAAGATAGGAAAGATACAAAACTTAAAATAACTTTTAATACACGTAGGATAAACCCTACAAGTTAGTTATTAATATCACGAGATTTAATTTATACTAAATTATTTCCCGAAAATTCTCTGCGGTATTTGCAAATCAGGTCATTACTGTATTGCAGAATATTGATTGCTTTTGTTCGAAAAGATCACTGTACCATGATTTATACGTTTCCATTTTGTCAGTCTTCTGTTTTGAAATATACTATTGTGAAATTTTGCAATAAGGCGTAATATAATTCTTTTAAAATTTAAGTAAATGTACGCAACTTGCTCTTTCAGATATCACAAATATCCTGTCAGTTTCAAGTTGTACTTTACGTTTTCTAGATATTGAATTTTATGTAGGCCTGAAAAGATTATTTCGAATATTTTTGCAATGTTATCATTCGTAAATCATAGAATACGTAATAGTCATTTCTACATACATATCGAAACATAAACTTAAAAAATATTGCGAAAGCAAAAGGAAGAAATATAAGAGAGTTTTTCCTTCCAATGGCAGAGTAGGACAATAACCAGGCTCAATGGAAAATATACGAGAGAAAAATAGTCGAGGTAAGGTAAAACGCTCTACCCATTTATAGTTAGGAATGAAAATATAAAATATACATGCTTAGAAAGTTTTACCTTTGGATAATATATAAGTCATCAAACTAGACAGAACAACAAATTTCGTCTTATTTTTTTTCTTACAGCAAAATGCTGAAACTCCACACTTAAGCACGATTTCAGATGCTTCCCTCACGTATTTTCTCAGAAAAACACTTTTTTATGTGCCCTTATACTTTTGTATCATGAATCCTTTGGGGATGGAAACAACCTGTTGAGCATTTGAGGAAAAGTGGCATGTATTATAAAAAGATATTTCTTGTGAATTGGTTATAGTGAGGCACTGTGCAACTTGGAAAAAAGAGTAAGAAACGTGATAAGATATAATGGGATGTATGACGTATACATATAAAGGAGTTTGGCACTTGATGATGATGATTTGGAAGATGGTGACATTCTTCAGTAACAAACATTCGTGAACAACCAAATAATTTTTAAACACCATTCTCAGAATACTGAACAAAACAAAACAATCTCGGAACGCATGCTTGAATAAACTGAAGCACGCGTTTTATATATTTTCATCATTACCACTGGCCAAACAAAGGGAGGCTTGCAGAAAGCAAGTGACGCAGAGGCGAGATTAGGGACGCTGATTGTCGTAACGAAAGGCCCAAGTCTGAATATTGGAAGAGTCATGGATGTTTGTAAACGTATAGAGACTGTTCGACAAAGCGCACTCAAAATACACGCGATACTTTTAACTTTGCTATCAGCGCTCTGTTAAATAGTAAAGACTAGTAATCTCTAACATAGTTGCCATTCAAATTGAGTGCTACGAGGAAACGTATAGCACATATGACAGAGAAGTCTTAGCAATATACTAGACTGTAAAACACTTCCAACATGATTTTAAAACAAAAGTCTGCTTCAGATTCCCCCTCGGCATCTCAAGGAAGGCGACGACTCTTGAGTCGTAAATTTTAACTATGTTAATGTAATTTAATTAATTGCTTTTAAGATTTTTATTTTACTGGAATTCTTTGTGACTTGTGTAGTGGGTATTTATTTTGGGCAGTTAAAGACTTCCTTGTATTTATTTTTCGATGCTTAGATTTTTCTCACGAAACACGAAGCGGTTTTTCGGAACATCTGGACGGAATCGAGGATCGAATTACTTCGTTATTGTTTCTCAAACCGATTCACTTGGTTCGTAACAGTATTTAAGATGAGAAAGAGCTGCTAAAGTATCGGTCGCTGCGGGAGGTTTTGTTTACTCAACTTGAAAAGGGAGATATAATTGGCGTCTTTGCTTCACTTATGCTTTGTGAATGCTGCAAGTGATGGATAAATAAGTTTCTCGAACGGAGAAGCGTCGAGTGAATTCTTTAGGGTGGCAATTGTAGAGGCAGCAGTGACCTTATCTCTGTGTTTTTCTCCGAAAGTTGAGAGTCGAATTTCTTTTGCTCACGCGTTAGATTGATTGTCTTTGCAGGTATCCACATAACTGTCTTTGTGCCAACAATTCTGTTTCTATTCGTTAGGGAAGGGACTGAAGCTAATAAAAACAAAAATGAGAAATTTCATCCACTTGGCCAAGCTGAATTTTATATCTGTCTTTCAGCCTGTAGAATTTTGGTGGAGAAACCGTGTTTCCTTCAAGGCTTGACGGGAGTTAAACATAAGTTTTTATTTTTGTCTGTAAGTACCTAGACTAAGGAAAGCTTCTGGGGCTAGCTTGTCTTGCTGCAGACGTACCTGCGTAAGCAGTTTGGAGCCCGCTTTTCTTCGCCGATGCACTCGTTACCTGACGGCGCTTTGCAAAGCCAACATTCCTGTCATAGGACAGAGAATTTGTGTTTGTGCTTCATGCTTGTATCATCACTCAAGTTGAGCAGACATTTTAAAATGCTTGATTATCCCTCAAACCCCAGCACCAGATGATTTCGTTCTTTCAATCAAATATGTAGCTCACACGACAAAATATGACAGCTGAACAGGTCAGTATGAACGGTGTTTCCTGTCTTCATGTTGTTGATTCATTAAGGTTTTTCTATTTACCTGTCTTCAGCTACTTGAAAAATCCCGGCCTTATGTTTCTTCAGCAGTAGTCTGAGTTCGACAAGATCTCAATTTCATTCAGTGATCTTCTCGGGTTCGTCAAGAATCCCTTAACTCGTATTTTGCGTAATGACGATTTCAAGAACTCGATAATGGCATCCTACGTTGAAGTCGCTAATAAATCGAGACACTGGGAACACTGAATCTCAGGAGCGTCTTATGACTGATGGTTTAAGGAAGTACTACTGTGAGTTGTTATTATGTCTCTTCTATATATATAACTTCGTTGTTATTTGTCAAGTGAGGGTAAATTTATTTCTCTTAATTTATTGTTAGAAATGGAATTTTAAATTTGAATTAAAAGAAGATGGATGTGCTTAAGTGACTTTAAAATTAATGTCTATAAAAATGCAATTCTGTTAATTACTCCGTCTTATTTTAATTGATAATGATTTGGTAGTGTTTAAGCTAAGTATTTCAATGAGATAGACAGAGCTGAATATGTGAATATCCCTATGAAATATAATTAAGGAAAAGTACACTAAATGACTAATTAAGTAACAGTGGAAATATTCTACAGTAATTAAAATAATCTTGTATTATTTCTGGAGCTGGTTATCCGATTTTTATTAATGACGTTTATAAAAAAATATGGTTTGAAATACTATTCAACCAATTGGATATAAGAGTAGTCTGGCCAGCTATCTTTTGATGATTGTCTAGGAAGTAATAAATATGTTTAGTGATTAAAGTATATATGTGTTATTTTGCTATTCATTTGGTGGTCTGCCCAGTCACTCCATTTTTTTGAAGTCGTAAGACTTTTTAAAAACATGGATGTTGACTTACCTAAGGTGCTGTTAACTATTCTGAAGAATTTAAAACATAACACTTAAAATTACATGTACTAACCATTTCTTCTTCTTCTTATTATTATAACGGTTGTTTAAGGATAAATTATTTGGTTATTTGAAGGTGTCGAGAAACTATTTAAGCTAATCGAATTTATTATTTCACAGGGAATGTTTGATTGATATGTATGAATATTTCTTCTCTGTTGTTTGTGAGGTTGAATTCATGGAAATTAGCGTATTATTACCTTTTGAGAAAAATTTATTAAACTGATTGAGTATTTACTTTATGTTAATTGAAGGAAATGGTATTTTTAAGAGAGATAGCATTCTTTTACCCAAGCACCAACGAAGATTGACTCTTTTTGATTTTCAGGTAGAAGATTCAATAAGTGTGGATTTTAATTTTCATTGAGATAATTGACCGTTTAGATAGGATGTACGTTTATTGATTTGGATTGGGGTTTAGGTCAATCACGTACTTCCTCAATAGAGTACCAGAGCAGTTTTTATAAGTTTGACACCTCATTTCTTTATTTTTATCGCACCAGGGAGAGGTCAAGTTAAATAAGTCAATTGATTTTAAAACTCTAAAATATTATTTCACTACATTTCACATTTCAGCACGGATATCTGATATGTTACTGAATCCAATGATATTGCGGCAGAAATTTTATATTTTATCCTCATAAATGAGATCCACTTAGTTCAACCGAATGTTTCACTATGGCTCAGGAACAGCCTGGAGATACCCAGGTATCTGACCTACTTGCCAAGCCCGATATATCACTTCAATTCCAACCCTTGCAAATGTGTCTTAATTTAAAATTTTACTGGGATATTAGCGCTGGAAAATTTCGACCATACGTTTAGAGAAGCTATGCCACTCAATCCCTGGAGCCTTCCATTGTTTATCCCATACAGATATTAAAGCCTCCCGTAAACATATTCAAGAACGCTGTATGCGGCCAGTGATGTTAAAAGCATACTGAATTGAGCACGGCCATGCGTAGACTGTCAGAAGTTGAAATTTCATAGACACATATAACCATGGACCAAAAACGATATTCTTATTTAATTTCTTTGCTCAACAAGACTTTTAGTAATTCGATGCATTTGAATTTCCATATAGCACCCATCTTGTAACGGACTAGCTGAACAATTTCAGAGCAGATTTAAGCAAGTCTTAATATGTCATCATAACAAATGATATATAGAAACTTCATCGATTGTTCTTCTGGGCCACCTTTTGCATTCAAGGAGGTCCTTGGACGTACTTGCTCTTAGGTACTCTATGGAACAACGTTTTCCTCACTAGGATAATTTTTAGAGCCCTCTAACCACCAGCTGCAGACGTATCCTGCAGTTTTCTTCCAGCATTTGTGCATTGCCTTGAGGGAATTATTTCCAGTTTCTACTTCTGCACATATTGAATCTCTCTGTTTTGTGCTCAGAGACTTTCTTTCATCTTATGAGTCGAGTAACACAGTAAAAACACCAATCACGCAGCCGTATAATGGTCTCAATCACATTGTGAAACAAACTGATAAATACTTCACCAATGTGATTAATAGGTACGAATCCGTTATTGGAATTGACTGTTTGAAGGCAATCTTCTGTATTCAGTACGATGTATCGCTAAGAACTCCAGTTATTCCAAATGGTAGTTTAGAAAGGACTTCGGTTATTCCTTAGAGACAATTCACCAAGAAAACTAGTTACTTCTACCTTTCCTATAAGTCTTCATTCCCCTAATTGTCAGTGCCAGAATATTTAAATTAAATCTACCATGGGAGAAAAGGTTTAACTATCAAGTTCTAGAACGGAACGTTAGAGAGTCTGGGAAAACTCTGTGCGTATTGTAGCGTGAGCTTCGGTTTAGTAGTTATTGCTGGTTCAACGTGGCGTAACAGCTATTACTTTGCTGCCACTAAATTTTTCAACGCTCTGTTAGGAAACATGATAGTCTGAGCCCTGTCGCGGAATTTTACTGCTTGTAAATATCTTTAAATTGTGACAATCTCAAAGCGCCATAAATATTTACATAGCTTACTCCCTCCCACTTGGGAACTTCTGTAAACTAAGGATTCATACTTTCTCAAAACTTCGTATAATATGAAATCATCATGATTTTTCTGAATTTATTAATGTAGATAATTTAATTATCCTAATTACGTCCTCTCTAATTTTACTGTCTTCATAATTGTACATGTTTATATGTCAATTATCTTGACTTCAATTAATTACTACTCAAATATTTTTAATTTAAAGACTACAACTCAAGGACTGTTCTTTTCATATATTCAAGACATACTTTTCTGCTCAAGGATTGTTTACCTTTTACCTTTTACTTATCTCTACAGTTACAGACTACTAAATTATTTCTAGACTGATTTAATTTTTTTCTATATTTAGTGTTTTTCTCATTCTTTTTTTAATTTGGCTTATATATTTCTAAATTATATTTGTCTAAATTCTTTAAAATGTATAATGATATTTTATAGTATATAATTTGGTTATTCTTCAAAATTAATATATAAAAATCTGTAAACATAAATTTTTCAACACATGTAACAATTCTCTTAATATTTTTGTTATGAACTTTATTGGAAACAGCCTCTGTATGTCATATGTATATTTGTATATTCATTGTAACTCTGTAAAATTTTATTTCAAATAAATGCCGCTGATAGCGGATGGTGGATAGTTTCCATCAATAGAGCACAAAAGCTGAAAGTCGAAAAGATGGTGCAGCTGCTCTATTGATGGTCTCCTGTCTCCTGCTTGTAAATATCTTCAAATTTTGAGTTTAGTTCTTACTGTTTCAATTACCGCCCAAGCAAGTTTGTTAGCGTCGAGTTGCCGCATTGTAAATAATTTAAAGAGTGTAATAAGGGCTGGTTTTAGCACTTCTTCTGTGCAGTCACTACTCTCCAGATTTCACACAAAAGGTAGACAAGCAGACCTTACATGCTCTAAAAATATTTAAGCGCAGATACCCAGTATCCTTATAATATCGCTTATGATGAATTTTTCATTTTTGATATTAGTAAACTCATTACAATTTTCTTAAACGAAGTATGTAATAAACGACCACTCGTTTAAATCTTCCCTACTTACATAAACCTTACTTGCGACAAAAATTATTCTAAGCTTTTCATACAGCTTATAAAGGAATATATAAGTAGTTGGTAAATTTTATACATTTAGTATTTTGTTATGTTTAATATAAAAATGATTTGAAGGTTTCACGTACAGTTCTAAATAATAACTTCAGGACAGCGATAAATTTTAATTCAGTACAAAGTCATTTTTATGCTTATTTTAAGAAATAATGTGTTCAAATTTCGAAAATACATTTGGCAGCGATTTTAGAGTTAATTATATTTAAAGAGTCTGATAACATGTAAAATATGCTGAGTTAATTCGCAGAATACAGTTGTCAACTGGAGCAAAATAACTGATGTAAAATTGAATATTTAAAAAAAATATTCTCACGATTGGATTTCAATGTTTTATTATGGCTGGTGACATCAGACATTAAAATCCTTCTACAAGAATTTTTAAATACATAATGTACTTCTTCGAAATAGTCAATATTAATTATCTGAATTTCACTTACTCCTTTGTGAGTAATGCAGAATATGTTTTGAGACGTGTTCATTTTAATATTTTACGTTCAAATATGTGCACTGATTATTAAGCATAGAAACCTAATTTTATCATATGGGATAAATTTATTTGACTTTCGAAAAGCATATGAGATGTAAAACATTGCCATATAATTTACTTTTGAAAGAGAGATGCTCGAACCTATCATTTTTGTCTTCTTCACAGATTCGGTAACGAGAAGTTAATTCTGTAATTATATACCTCTCGAAAATAAATGCTCCTTTCTCATAAAAAGAGTAAGGTAATTAATAAAATAAGTAAGTGCTTCAAATTATGATAATTAATATAAAAAATGAAAGGATAAGGTGCTGTTTAAGATATAATTATTTTTACATAGTAACTATATACCATAATCTTTTTTCATAGCTATGAGTAATTTCAATAAGTTTAATAATAATATGAAATAACAAACGGTAAAATAATTTTCCTTAGGAGTAACTGTATATACTATAAACGTTATTTGTTTACCACATGTGTTTCAAGTGATATGATACCATACACTTTATCTGCAACATCTTATTTTGTTTCAAAAGGATTCAAAAGGATTTTTATCAATTGAAATGAAAATGAATTGTTTAAATTTAGGCGTAATCTGTAAAAGCTTTTTTGGCGCCACCTTTAATGGAATTAGGCATCATGTGTTTCGGATAAAAACTTGCTAGCTGTTTACTATAGAAATAAAAAATTCTTACGAGTATTTACATTGGATGGAATAAAGTGAGAAGTATCATAGCAGACCACGTTTTGCCTGGATCTTGCGAAAGAACTCAAGAAATAGTTGAAATGTTTTATGCAACTCGAAAAAATCACAGTAAACTTCCTTAGGCATTTATCATGTTCCCAGAAGAAAAAAAATCAAATAATCACATCAATATTTGAATTTTGAAAAATAACCTGTGCTAGAATCTTATTGTCCAACAAAAGGGAAAGCTAGCAATGACTCTTAACTAAATGTTTATTTTTACTGGAATTTAGATTACTCAGACGGTGAAATCAGCCATGATTCAAGATTACAATAGAACAAAATTAGGAGTTGATACTATTATACCATTTAGAGGGAAAACATACTACAAAGAAATAGTCAAACAAAATATTAAAATTTAGTGCATTGAAGGACTTTATTATTTGTTTGTATCTAGGCCTAAAGTGGGGAAAAACGCATTATAAGAGAAGATCATTTATCGTTTTACCGTGGGAAAAGCCTATAGAAGAGCCCATCTACTTCAAATGAGTTTGAATCTTTAATAAGCAGAAAAATAATGTGTGGAAGGTGTTATTATTGCATTAATTAAATAGAGGGGATACATTCCCTAAATATTTAATTGCTATAGTAAAGAAAGTTTTGGTGACGATTGCGCAATCTGTGTAAGATGCAATTTGTTATTCAATATAATGCCTCTTGTTACGCATTCACAATAATTGTAATTTTTTGAAATACGTAAATTTAATTAAATTGATTTTAAATTCTAAATTTAGAGAATTTAGTGAACAAAATGTGCTCGAAGAGCAAATTACGTAAGAAATTTAGAGTATTTAGTGAACATGATATGTTGAAAATTTACAAAAAATTACTCAAAAAAATCTAATATATTTATAATTCATAATCACTGTTATCATTCTATTATTAGCAATAGAATAAAAAATAAAAGAAACCAAACTGACCTCTGTGCTTTTCAGTACACAATAAATTGTGGCATCAGATGGATCCTTAGGAACCTTAAGTACCTTAAGGGGTACCTTAAGTAACAAATTATAAAATACTTCAAATATTTGTATCACAAATATATAAAATACTTAACATAAATATATACAATTATATACAAATAATATATACAAATATATACTGTGCCCTAGCCCTTCAGGGGATCATCTTCTTGGTGAGACGGGTGTCACAATCCTGGAGCCCCAGTGATCTATCCTCTTTCCCGTCTCCTCTGCTCTGAGCTGAAGCTTTCTTCCTTTCTTTCTCCCTTGTGGTTCTCCTCTTCGGAGGTTGGGGCTCGTTATGAGAGACTGGAACAGCCCTTGTCTCCGGTTCTTGAGTGACGAGAAAACTGCCCACGTGTTTGCCGTGCGTGGAGACCCGTGTCACTGGAAAAGAGGGTCCTGGTAGTTGAGGGGCGAGGTACTGTCCCCAACACACTGCTTTGGCCTCCGCTTCAGTTAAACGGGAGGCACTTTGTCGTCCTCACAGGTGTCAACCGGCTGGTCACTAGTCCTTAGTGTCAGTGGCTTGGGGACAAGCTCTCGGGAGTACCCGCTTTCGGGAAAGCCGACTGTGGGACTTCAGTCTGCGTATAGGTCCGGCTAGCCCTGGCGTAGAAATCTGCGTCCCCTTGTTGGGCTCCATGGTGGGTGGGGCGGTCGGACCCGAATCTTTTTCCATTTCAATATGAATGCTATGATACCTTCTTGCTCCAACAATGTATCCGATACTCCGACTGTGACCAAAAGACTAAGAAGTGACATAGAAAGCACTGTATCAGATCTATCTTGTCCACGTTTCTTAATTATTACCAGCTCCGAAGAATTGAAAAAAATGTCACCCTTTGTAATAAACAAACATCTTTTGTCTTCTGTAGGAGAACTGAAAAATATTAAGAGACTTCGATCTGGAGACCTTTTGATTGAAACTGCGTCCGGAAAACAATCTGAAAATCTTTTGAAACTAACCAAATTAGGACAAGCAAACATTGAAGTTAAACCACATAATACTCTGAACTCGTCCCGAGGAGTAATCTCTGAAATAGACTTACTATCAGTAACTGAAGAGGAATTCGTTAAAGAGTTGGCAGATCAAAACGTGTGCGGTGCTCGTAGGATCAAAATACGGAAAGACGGTCAACTCATTCCCACTAAACATGTCATACTTACTTTCAAGTCTCCTAACTTGCCGAAAAACATCAAAGCTGGATACCTAAACTGTTCAGTCAGGCCGTATATACCGAATCCAATGCGTTGCTTCCAATGTCAGCGCTTTGGACATGGAAAGACCTCTTGTCGCGGCAGCCTCACGTGTGCTCGATGTTCCATCGTAGGACATGCCAGTGAAGGCTGCTCTGCTGCCCTCTTATGTATAAATTGTAAAGGCGAACACCCAGCCTTTTCAAGATCATGTCCGAAATGGCAGACAGAAAAACAAATTCAAAACATTAAAGTTACACAAAAGATATCATTTGCAGAAGCTAGAAGACTTGTTCTCTCTAACCAGCCAAAACTTAATAAATCTTACGCATCTGCAACTAAATCATTCAGATCAATATCAACGCAAACTACAGTTACCGCACAGAAAAAAGAACTAGCAGTGACAGTAGATCCTAGAAACCAAAAATCAGGGAAAAAACCTGATGCTGAAACTAGTGCACCGGTGACTACATCCAAGGGAAAACAGGATGTCCAACAGAACAAACAAAGAGATGATATCAAGGAGAAAAATAAGCAAAAACCCAGGACCCCCAGTCAAAGTTCTATCGCAAGCATGAGTTCAGGACGCCTAGATGACTCAGATGAAATGGATGTTGAAGAAGGGTTATCCCTCCCGAAACACCTTCTGCCTCGAAAATCAAAAAAACAACACCGCCAAAACAGGCATCCATAATGGGTACATTTATTTCGTGGAATTGCCGGGGTTTCCGTCAAAACCTGGATAATATCAAGGATATAATCAACATCTACCAACCTGCCTGCTTTGCACTTCAAGAGACCTTGTTAAAACCAAGCAGCCATGCTAAGATACGGAGATACACCACAGTAAGAAGGGACAACCCATCTGGGGATCGTGCCTGTGGTGGTGTGGGCCTTACCATCTCCCACAATCACCCGTACACTGTTCTTCCTTTGACGACCTCCCTTCAAGCTGTGGGGATTCAGATTAATTTACGTTCTTCAATCTCAGTATGCACTATCTATTTACCCCCACATGAGCATGTAGATCAGCGAGATCTAGACAATATAACAGAGCAGCTCCCAGAACCTTTTCTGCTTTTAGGTGACTTCAATGCACATAGTACCTTATGGGGAAGCAGAGACACTAATTCAAGGGGCCGGCAGATCGAACAGCTAATGGAGGATCATTCTATCTGTCTGCTTAATAACGGAGAAAACACCTACTTTCATCAGCCGACTGGAACATTTCATGCAATTGATCTGGTGTTCTGTTCTCCATCTCTACTCCCCCTTTGCTCCTTCAGTGTAGGGGAGAATCTTTACGATAGTGACCATTTCCCAGTGATTGTAAATATCGCAGGAAAGTCTGTGATCTCAAGACAACCCCGCTTACTTTATGATAAAGCTGATTGGGATCTTTTTGTCTCTTGCGCTGTGCTGACAGAAGAAATGGTCAATGATGTGGACATTAATACAGCAGTAAAAATGATCTCCCATACTATTGTACAAGCAGCTGAACTTTGTATTCCAAAGTCCTCGACAAAGTTCCCAAAGTTCCCTAAACCCTGGTGGAACAGTGATTGCCATAAAACTATGAGAGAGCAAAAGAAAGCCTGGCGTATCTTTCGCCGATACCCAACACTGGCAAACCTTCTGGCCTTTAAAAAAGCTAAGGCGAATGCTAGGAAAGTGAGACGGCAAAGTCAGAGAAAATCATGGGCAGCCTACGTGTCTACTATTACCTCCTCAATGTCTAGCAAACAGGTTTGGGAAAGAGTCCGCAAAGCCTCTGGACTTTACAATGATTATCCCCTCTCTGCTCTAGAAAAAGATGGAAAGTTGATAAGCACTAGAGAAGAAATCGCCGATGCTTTAGGTGATACTTTTGCTGCTGTATCTGACAGTAACAATTACTCAAAAGAATTTCTGCCCACAAAGACGCGCTTGGAAAAGACCCAAATCGACTTCTCCCATCCTAATGCACAATCCTATAATAAAGATCTCACCATGTTTGAATTAAGAAGTGTAATATCTCGCACTGATAAGACCTGCCCTGGCCCTGATGGCATAAGTTATTTGATGATAAAGCATCTGTCCTATGAATCTCTACTGGTCCTTCTCGCTCTGTATAATAAGATATGGAAGGAACAACTTTATCCTACCGCCTGGTGCAGGGCCTTTGTAATCCCTATAGCAAAACCCGGCAAAGATCCGAAAAATCCTTTAAATTACCGCCCCATTGCCCTCACTAGCTGCCTTTGTAAAATCATGGAAAAAATGGTAAATCACCGTCTCACCTACTATTTGGAGACTAACCACTGCCTATCGCCCCACCAAAGTGGTTTCCGTAAGGGAAGATCTCCACTGGACAATGTCCTGTTTTTAGAAACTGCAATACGCAATGCATTTGTAAAAAGAAACCATCTGGTTTCAATCTTTTTCGACATGGAGAAGGCATATGACAGAACTTGGCGGCATGGAATTCTTCATGACCTCCACAGCACAGGGTTGAGAGGTAACTTACCTATCTTTATTCAAAACTTTCTGAAACACCGCTCTTTCCAGGTCAAGATTGGCCCGGTGCTTTCTCAAACCTTTATACAACAAGAAGGTGTACCCCAAGGTTCAGTGCTTAGTGTTACTCTTTTCAGCCTAAAAATTAATTCCATTTTAAAAGAACTTCCTCCCACAGTGCGTGGTTCCCTATATGTTGATGACCTGATGATCTACTGTCACGGTCAAGATATGAGATACATTGAGAGACAACTCCAAATTGCTGTTAACAGAATTGTAAAGTGGTCCAACAGCAATGGGTTCAAATTTTCCAACCAGAAGACCGTCTGCGTGCACTTCTGCCGCAAAAGAAATCTACATCCTGATCCAGAGCTGCATCTTGACGGCTCTCCGATCCGCGTTGAGCCAGAAGCAAAATTCTTGGGTGTTATCCTTGACAGAAAGCTCAACTTCCTTCCACATATCTTAAATCTAAAGAAAAAATGTGCTAAAGCTCTCAACATTCTGAAAGTCCTGGCCAATACTTCATGGGGAGCAGAACGTTGTTCTATGCTCCGCATTTATAGAGCTTTAATCCGTTCCAAACTTGACTATGGCTGTGTTATCTATGGATCAGCAAGACCTTCTGCACTACTGAAATTAGATCCAGTCCATCACCAAGCGCTACGGATTTGCTGCGGAGCTTTCAGAACATCTCCAGTACAAAGTTTATACGTCATCTGTTTTGAACCATCTCTGAAATTCAGACGCAAGCAGTTGTCCATAGATCTTCACTATAAAATAATGTCGCATGCCGAACATCCTGCACGATTCATGACATCTGATCAGTACTGGCGTAACTACCATGCACGCCCTTCATGTATCCCTCCTTTTGATCTCCGCATTCACTCACTCATTGAAGAATTCAACCTAAAAGATCTGATTCCCAAAAGTTCTACCTTTTTCGGTATTGCTCCCTGGCAAGAAGTGAATATTCACCTACTCAACATCTTTGGAGAACTTAAGAAGAGCAGTACCAACGACGTCCAATACCAACAAATTTTCCTGGACCATAGAAACAGCTATTCTAACTATAAAGCAATTTTCACTGATGGCTCAAAGAATCACGATCATGTCGGGGCAGCTTTTGTTTGCGATAAAGTAATCAGGAGTAGTAAACTTCATAAGGCTGCATCTGTCTTTACTGCAGAAACATTTGCCATTTTGAACTCCTTAATCTTTATCTCCAAGCAGAACAGCAGAAAATTCATCATCTACTCTGACTCACTGAGCGCCCTTGAATCAATTAATGCAAACACTGACCACCCTATGATCTTGGAAATTTTAAAGACTCACCTCCATTTGAGAAATGCAGGATATTCTGTAATGTACTGCTGGGTGCCTGGACATGCTGGCATCAAAGGTAATGAACTCGCTGATATCGCTGCAAAATCTGCTGATACTCCCTTCGATAATGATGTCCCTTTTACAGACATACAGAAGTACATCAGAACAAAGATCTTGTCCAGGTGGCAAGAACTCTGGGAATGCCAGACTCTGAACAAATTAAGGCAGGTAAAACCCAATCTGGAGTATTGGGAATCAAAAGGGAATCGAAAGGAGGATGTACTGTTGACTCGCCTACGAATTGGACACTGCAGGCTGACTCATCAGTATCTCTTGAAGGGAGATAATGAGCCTATCTGTGGCACCTGCAACGTTCCTACTTCAGTGAATCACATCTTAACCTACTGTCCTGCTTTTAGTCAGAAACGTGAACTACATTTTAACTCAACGAATTTTAACTTAACAGATCTCATTGGAAGAAACCCCCACGTCAACCTCATAAGTTTTTTAAAGGACATCTCCTTTTACCATATGATTTAAAGTTTTTCCTTTTAACGTACTCTACCTGTTGTCCTGCTTTTAGTCAGAAACGTGAATTACATTTTAACTCTACGAATTTTAACTCAACAGATCTCATTGGAAGAAACATCATAAGTTTCATCAACATCATAAGTTTTTAAAGGACATTTTAACTCTACGAATTTTAACTCAACAGATCTCATTCGAAGAAACATCATAAGTTTCATCAACATCATAAGTTTTTAAAGGACATCTCCTTTTACCATATGATTTAAAGTTTTTCCTTTTAACGTAATCTACCTGTTGCCAGAGCTTTTCTCAAAGCCATTTCCGGATGCCTTCATCAGCATTCCAGGTTCATTTCAACAATTCATCCAATACAATGTGTTTGTACTTTTGAACTTTATTCATCATTCGTCTGGCGCATAATAATCTTCAAGGTTTTGTGCCATTAAAAATACCAACCAACCAACCAACCAAATATATACTAAAATATATTCAAATACATACATACATAAATATATACAATTGTATACAAATAATATATACAAATATATACATACATACATAAATATATACTAAAATATATACATACATACAATAAATATATACAAATATATACAAAAATTAACACTTTGTTCACTAAATACTCAAAACGTTCAACACACTTTGTCCATTAAGTACGCTAAATTTAGAATTTAAAATCGATTTAATTATATTAATTTAGCATTATTGTTTGAATTAACGTATATTTTTGCTTAAAGCTAAGAATTATTACTTAACGGCTACCATCTGAAGTTTGTCCCTTGTCTTATATACGAGTTCCAAAAATGATTTAAAAATAATTTGATCGTACAAAGTAATATAGTAAATTAAATAAATATTTTTATTTTATTTATTCTAACACACATGAATGAGATTCTTTATTTTAGAATCTGACTGTATATTGGTATCAAGCAGTTTGTAATAATTATCAAAAATTTCTCTCTGTTAGAGGCAATTCCAAGTGAATGTTCTTCGTCCTCTATTTTTTCATTAATGCTGTTACCGTAAGCCTCGTGACACCATATTCATTAAACCATATTCACCATATTCGCCATATTCCCGCTTATAGCAAAGCTCAATAAAAATTGTTTCAGATGACAACTAGCTACTTATACGTTTGGCATACCTATAAGTCTATGCTAGATGAGAAATAATTCGCGCTTTTGCGGATAGATATAGCTAGATGTTTAAGCCTATTTTAAATGCCTTTTTCAATTTTGGTTGAATGTTTGCAGCTGCATTTTACTGTTTGGCTTAGGTATGGATCTGTCTATATTTAGGACAGGTAGTATTTATCTTTTCTAGAAATTTGGACTTCTTTGAGCATGCAGTTAAATTGTAAAGATTTATTTCTGAATTATAAATCATTTTCAAGTCTCACAGCATTTTGTTTTCTTGCATTTGAATATACATTTATGAGAAGATTAATAATGATAATTTTGGAAAATCGGTTGCAGCTGGCAAGTAATGTAAACTAAACTATAGCTGATGCATGCATTTTATTAACACCACCTCACCTCAATTATACATATGCATGTAAGAGGCCAACCATAAATATACATATAAGAGGCCAAAATATTCTTAGAAAAAATAGTGATTGCCAGTGTGGCATGGCTATGATGTATTATTTTAAATTTAAAAAGAAATCCTATTAGATTTACAAGGAAACAAACATTGGTATGGTACACAGGTATTTTTCCAGAATGAGTGATTTCGATTTTAAGTCCATTTCGATATATTTATTTGGGAACATGGAAATTTGTAGTTCATACATCTTGAAACTAATTTTGGAAACCGTAGTTCCCCAACATCTTTTTTTCGAATTGCTGGACTCTTTTGGAGGTATTTTTCCTGAAGATCCCCTCTGAGCTTACGTAGCTCCTCCCTACCTTTACAACACTTACATACTAGATGGTTTTTAATGTGCTCAGTGACTGCTGACAGGAAACTCTTAAAAACTGTTAATTACGTTTTGAAATTGCTTCCTCAAATCATTAACTAAAACTCTGCACACAATACAGAACCATGTAATGATTAAAGATTTCTCAAAGTATTTACAATAGCAAATGAGCATGCCGAAACACTCAATGATTCAAGCTATAGAAGACGGATTGATATATATTAAAATAAAACATGGTTGGGTTTACGGATAGTAATGCAAGTATAGATTTGAGATCATGTTTTCAGAATATTTGTCTGATAACTTTGTTCCGTTGGAACAGAAACATTAATCTATGTGCAACTTAGACCAGCACTAGTGAAAGATCGACTGATATAATTTCGTTTGAAGCAACAAGGAGTGACTGTTATACTTGTATAATTAGCTGAAAGTTTAAATAATTGTTTCTTAAAGTGTTCATGCGAACACATTTTACAAGAGTGTTCTTACTGCCCACTCGCTTCTCATTATTCCCTTGTTGCCCTTCACAGGAGTAACACTTCTTTTAAATTTTTCAGAGTCCATCAGTGCCTCCGCGTTTGAAAAAGGATGCTTTAAGCTAACTAGAAGAAAAGAAAAAAACTGCTGGCATGAATTTGGGAGAAGTAGAATATTAAGTCATCCTATTCCTTCGGATCAATTTAATATTTTTAAAATTCAGAATCCAAAAGTGACATCTGACATTTTAAGGTAAAGTACTTTATTGTATGATGTATTAGAAACGATATTTGAATTTCTTGTATCTGGATTTGGTATTCTTTTTTTTTGGTGTTGTAAATTATCTCACTTGTCTGACTATAACATCAGAACAAGTCCACTAAATTCATCGTGGCAAGGGATGCAAGATTGCGCTTGTGGTTGGAAACAGCCTTGACCACCATACAGGTGACAGTACGACTTTGCTCATTTCTGCCCCGCCTCAATTTTAATGGAGGGAACCCAAGGGTCATAGGTCCGAGGCTCTACCACCAATTTCTTGAGAGAACTTTCCGCTCGCCGCATACTTATTGTGCTCCCATGCTACACAGACACTATATATTTAAAAACATCCATGGGGTCCTTCGGTACGGCAATCAGCGTTGGTAACCACTATCCCAGTTAGGCAGCAGTATTTGTTTTCAAAATGTATTTAAAGCAACGTATGCATTAAAACTCAATAAACTTGAATAACAAGCTGTACATTCCTCTTCTAATACTACTTAAACTCCCATAACAGTAAGAAGCGAAACTTGATAACATTCATTGATTATTATTTAGATATTATTTTATATCTTAGTTTTGCTTGTCCTTTGAATGTTAAATATAGATATATAAAAGTCAAATAGAATGCAAATACTTCAAGATTATATATTATTTACTACTGCATTTATGTCCTGAATAAAACTTACAGATATCCAATCGATTTATTAAAGTGGAGGAAAATATTTTACTTATTTAAAACTTCAAACTAACATTACGTGTAGCATCTGATTTTGATCAGTTTTCTCTTATAAAAGAAATTCTTCGCTCAGGGAAAGGAATTCTTCTTTAGTTTTATTCATGAAAATATGATACGACGTTCCCCGATACTTTCCCATTTTTAAAGAGCTATAAAAGTTCTTACTGCAACCATAGACAAATCACTTGGGAAACGTAAACCTTTTCATCACAGAGCTTGTTCTGTAAACAAATTTTGAAATAAATTCTTTTCTCTGCTGTTCCTCTTCAGCTCCGGAGATCGATCAACACTTCTTTACCATCTGTATACTCCATTTCTGCCGTACTTTTATTGAAAAACACAAAACATTTTAGATTTGTCTTTCGCTATCGAAATGTGATTTCATAAAAGGCTAGTATAGTTCAAGTTTCTTTCGTTAAAGAGATATCTCCAATTTTTTTCTTAATATATCTGTAGCCAATAATGATTTTCTTCGCATTCTAAACAACTGAATTTCTAATGATTTTAATACTGACAAATATTAATAAAAGATTTCTCCTTGCTAGAAGGCCACGCATGTTGAGAAAAACATTGTAGATTCTATTTATACTAACTTTTATTCTGAAAAATTGCATTTCACTCAAAGCAATTATTTAATTGCATTTTCGGTCTTTCTGTTATACAAATCTGAGCATTACTCTACATATTAACTGAAATTATCTTAACTATATGATCATAGATAATCATCAGAATTATCATTATAATAAGCCGGGTTGCAATGAATAAGTATGGATTATTAAACGTTACAGCTTAAGTGTTACAAGCCTAAGCATTCTAAACGTTACAACCTTCTGATTAAAATTACAGCAAATGTTTTGAAGTGACGATAAGCTTTAGGTTTTCTCCAAACAGATCTTTCTTTTATTGTTACAAATTTCCGTATCTTGTAAACATTATTAAATGGAACTTTTTTATGATACGTTATTTTATGATAATCTGCAACCCTCACGAAACTTTGCCACATAATTAGACACAAGCAAGAAAAATTTGTTTGTTTATTCTTATGGCTCGATAATGACATTCTGTTCAAAAGTAGTACTGAAAAGAACCATTTTATAGGATACAAAATTTCAGGGGGAAACAAACAGAAAAAAAAGATATAATCCAGACAATATTTACAGTTTTACAGCTGGTGGGTCATGTTCAGAAATTGTATTCGGAATTTTTTGAGTTGTTCTTTTTTTTTTTTTTTTTCTTTTTGTTTTTGCGTTTTCCTCAAAAATTTTTTTTTTTTTTTTTGCTTTTGCTTGTTGCGTTTCCTCTAAATAAATTCAGTTTACGTTTGAAAGAAAATAAAAGAAACAAGGTCGAGTAACCTAGTATTGAAGTGTTTAGGGGCTTAAGGTCCAAAAAATAAACTAAACATTTTTGTAGTTTTTCATTTATTGCTAAATGTCGGGCAGGCGGGAAAGTAGTTAGTAATTCTGCTTGCTGTACCGAAGGGCTCAGTTCGAATCCCGGAGAAAGCATGGATGTATTTGTCAGTCACCTCATAGCAGGCAATGGTGGCCCATCTATTAGGTCTGATAATTATCTGAAGGTACTGCTGTTCAGTTCTTCCTGATTATTGTTTCTCCATTTAAATGAACCTCAATATCTTTGATCATATCAGGTGTGGATTCGACTTTCTGAACCCACAAAATTATACTTGCGGTTTCTTTTCTAGTACTCGTCGAAGTTCTCGTAGGAATTCACGACTCTTCTCAGTACTCTCAGGAGTTCGTGACTGACGTATCTCTTACAGCTATCGGAAACAAATAACTTTTTAATTGATGTGATTTAAATTTATCCTATGAATGCTTTGTTCTTCGGTCTGAAAGGCTTTCTGTATTTTTCTTTCTGAAATTATCATCAAAGATTTTTACTTGCTACACCTTGAAATCCTTACTGTGGGAGGCATTTACTAGCAGCGTTATTAAAAATACTAACCCATTTTGATGATGAAACCAGCGCCGTTAATTTTATTAATTTCTTCTTTTTTTCCTCCTTTTCTAGTAGACAATAGGCACACTTAACGGAGTAGTTACACCACTTGGTAATTGTGTTAATTCTTCTTTATCGAATTTGACATATGCATATTCCTTTGCCTCTAATAAAATCAGAACAGCTATTGTAAAGTAGATACAGGTGAATTACAATCAATTTCTCAACCACATTCAAGGCATTTGCTCGCATTTTTAACAACGCATTTTATAAACTTCGTTAGTACAGCTTTGCAAAAAGCGAACTTTAGTGTTCTTTCTTGTTGAGTTAAATTTTTGGTGCTTTTTATTTCATTAGCTTATAAAATTACCTGTCCCCTTAGTCCTTATAACAAAAAAGGAGCAGAATACATACTAATCCGAGAAATGACAGCTACATTTTAAGTTTAAAGCCATGAGTGTTCAAAAATGTCTGTATTCCCCGCATATATGATCTAGCGAATTCCTCGTTTGAAAACTTGAAGTTTTTAAACTCGAAGTTTTGAAGTTTAAAACCTGGAGTTCCAGTAATCAGACAGTATCAAAAAATCTTTCGAATACATTCTTTAAAACTACTTACATCATCTTGCTTCGTTTTAACTTCCAATCGTTTTTCTAGGTGAAATAGGTGACTTTGTTAACTCTTTTATATTTCGGAATGGAAACTAACATTTAAATGTATTTCATATTTCGCTATATAAGTCTTCATGCAGCTTTTAACAATGTTTCTTTGTTTTTATGCAAATGGTTTTTTGAAAATTAGTTCACAAATTCGCTTTTTTTTTCGTGGTCCGAGCAAGGCATTACACGGAAAGAGAGGGATGCCCTGTGGAAGTCTATTTAAGGGAAACTGGCTCGTATCCATGTTCACATTAAATTTTGTACACATAAATAATTAAAAGAGTCATAACGTTGGATAAGTCCTTCTTTTCTTCAAAGTAACAAAATTAAATAAATATTACTTTTAAAAACAGTAATATATAACAGATTATGGAGAAACACATATCCCAACTGTTGCATTCTCTTACGTCGTTAACATGTTTGAAGGAGTTCATGTATTAAACACAGAAATAAATATATTAAATCAATAGAAGAAGTAAATAGAAATTCAAATTTATATAACTATTAGAATGCGTAGAAATAATATAAAAGAACGGGACAAATTAAAATATCGTTGAAAAATAAAATAAGGAAGTTTGTTACAACAGTGAATTAGTGAGCCATTTCAAAAAAGCAGAATTAGGCGTTCTGCACTTTCATTTACACAACAGTTCTGTTTCGCACACGCTTTGATTTGGAAAAAACATTCAAGCACCAAAACACTGAAAAAAAGTAAATGGCTTATGTTTTTCGATGAACGTTCACAAAGACAAAAATCTCTAATACATAAATTAATTTCAATTGTTCCGAAGTTACTACAGGTGACAGGTGACGGAAGACGGGGACGCCTGGTGTTTAACAGTGGTAAACAGGCATATGTCCCACGCCTTCCCCTGTGTAGAAGCAGCAACTTTATTTAAATCAATAAAAGTATTTACAGTGCAACAAGGGCAGATGAGCTATTGTGTTACATTGCAGTTCAGGATACATTAGCATGTCATAAATAGTCAAGTGCAAGACATAAAGAAAAATTGCCTTAAATTAAAAAAAAAACCGAAAACAACACATTAATCACATAAACATAAGGCGTAATTAGATACCAATACCCTTCACTCAATACATAAACTTGAGCATATTGCAAATGCGTGATAGTCTTGTATACTGGGAATACTGAGGTATCTAGAGATTCTATACTAATTACAGGGTGTACAGACAGTGAACAAAAGCTTAGTAAAAGCATGATACTTGATAAAATACAGGACAAAATACATGCAATGCATTGATACAATACATGAAACACGGAATACATTGATAAAATACAACAGACATGAAATACATTGATAAAATATGAAACATGATGCAACTTTAGAAATAGTACACAACACTAAAAATGTGATATACAGAGCGGAATACATATACAAAGGTATTAACAGAGTACAAAACAAAAGATAGTGCATTAAAGATTTAAGTACAATGGATATATACATAATTCGCAGATGCTATTGCAAAGATAATTTGAGTATTATAGAATTTGCGCAGTTCGTATAAATTACAGGAACAAATGTTATAATGAATTCAGATACATTGTTACATGTGCAAGTGCTAATACTTGAAGGAAGAATGCGCTGAGACACTGATGGACGCTGATATAACTGAGACACTGAGGGATTGGTGCACTACTGGATACTGATGGTAAAATACATTTATTGGTGTATTAATGACGAACTGAGAGGCAATTGGCGGATTCAGTGAGGAGAGCAGATGTCCTGACCCATCGCCCTAGTGATGCTGACAATTTGACAAATTTTGGATATTGCAGGCTTATGTGTAATAATAAATCTATTAAAAGCTTCTCTATTGGAGGTTTGGCTGGGGGAGATGATGAACAAATGTCAATTCACATTCATAGAGTTAGTGATCCGGGGTGCCGTGACCTCCGCAGACGCATTGGTCAGTTACAGATATGTTGCGTTGGAAGAAGTAGCTGGGAAATGGGCCATGACCTGTTATGAATTGTGTAAGGGGTGCAATGGCGAAGTGCCTTTCTCTGCTGACTTTGGGTATAAAGTCAAAGGTGCGTCTTCCTGTGGGGCTGAGGTTCCACTCTCTCTGCCATAGCTGAAGACACTGTTTTCTTAGAATACTTTTCAGATGTGAGGGTGGTGCTGGAAGGCTGTTGAATTGGGCGTCTGAGTCTGTGACCGCTTGCTTGGCTAAGCGATCCGCAGCCTCATTGCCCTCGTTGTCCGCGTGGGCCTTTATCCATTTCAGTAGCAAGTTAATGTGTGCATGCCGTTGTAGAAGATGCTGTAGTGAGATAATTAGAGGTGAAGTGTTCTGATGGTTTAGTAGTGCCTGCAGTGTTGAGAAGCTGTCCGTGTGGAGGGTTGCATGCGTGATGTCTTGGCGGATGATGTGTTAAGTTGCTGCCGTGATAGCAAGAACCTCAGCCTGGAAAACACTGTTCTGTAGTTGTAGGCGACCCTTCCATTCTTGTCGACGTTGTCCGTCCTGGTAGTAGACATAGGCACAACCTACGCCGTCCTCCTGCTTGGAACCATCCGAGTAGAAGTGAGAACCTTGCGTGGGAACTTGGGTTTCATTGGCATTCGAATGACGTGAAAGGTCTATCTTGACACCTTTACCTTTGACAGCCGGATGAGTGTGTAGGGGATGGCCAAGAGTTTCATATTGTATGGGACAATATGTTGTGTTGGAAAGTGAGGCGTCCTTTCGCATGTATATTACTTTTGTGTAGACTGCCTCCATTTCCACTACGATGTGAAGTGGTATCAGTCCTGCAAGTACAGTCGCTGAGCTGGTGGCTGTCGTACGATAGGCACGGTTGAGATTGAGGACAAATGGTCTTTGTAGGCTTGTTAGCAGCTTGATTTTCCGGACGCTCATTGGCTGGGCCCATGTGGCAGCAGCATAAGTAGCTATTTTTCAGCTACTGTATGGTACAGTACCTTTTGAATATGTTGACTTTGCCCCAATTCTTCCCCTGGAATGTGCGTGCTTTTCTTGCAATAATTGAGGTTTTATTCCTCAGCTCTTGTACATGTGGGAGCCAGGTGAGGCCAGAGTCCCAGGTGAGGCCCAGATACTTCAATGTATTGACAAATTTAATGTTTTTCCCCTGTAGTTTGATGCAGGGGCGTCTCGATGGGTTGGTGCCAGCTTTTGGAATAAGAAGGGCTGTGGTCTTTTCTGTAGAGATTTTGAGCTTTAAGGCAGAGCATGCATTATCAAAGATGGAACATGTAGTAGTGCTGTTACTCTCCAGCTCCTTCCGCGTACGGCCTTTGACCAGCAGAGCAGCGTCATCGGCGTATGCCACAACAGAGGTGTGTTGTGGCCATTCTGACTCCAGAACGGCATTGAATGTTAAGTTCCAGAGAACCGGTCCGGCACAGGAGCCCTGAGGGCATCCTCTTTCCTGGCGTTTGATGGTAGTGCCGTTGTCATTGACTATCAGGAAGCTCCGGTTCTCTAGATAGCTGCAGATGTTGAAGAGATTTGCCGGGCAGAGTGCTTTCCGAAGTGCTTGATTTATGGCGGCCCACCAGAGTGCATCGAACGCACTCTGTAGGTAAATGGAAATAAATGCAGTATGGAAACCTGTTGTGGGGTTAGCTTGTATTATGTCTTTGATGGTGCAGAGGGCATGTGTTGTGGAGAGTCTGGGTCGGAATCCTAACTGCTTTGGACTGAGGAAGTTAGTTGAATAAAGATGATATGAGAGCCTTTGGACAAGTAGTTTCTCATAGATTTTCTCCATCGTAGATAATAAGCAGATGGGGCGATAGAAGCGCGGGTATTGTGCGCTCTTATTTTTCTTCAAGAAGAGAACCACTTGTCTTTGCTTGAATGCCTGAGGGAAGATCTGAAGGGATAGAAGTCTGTTGAAAAAGAGACGGAAGAAGGAAGGTCTTGCTTTATGGGCTATCTTGATGATTGCGTAGTCCAAGCCGTCCGGACCAGGTGCTTTTTTATTGGGTAAGATTCTGAAGATGTGTCGAATTTCTTTGTCCTGGAATGGTACATCATATGGCGTATTAGGGGTGCTGATGTTGTCTCTGATCCGACGCTGAGCAGGCGTATCTTCTTCAATGTTGTCATCTGGGAAGATGGTGTCGAGGATGTAGATAGCTGTGTGCTCGGCTATGGTGATGTCAGCGGCTGGAGGTGGTGTCTGTATGTGTATCTGAGCCGGGCGGAAGACTTTGCCTGTAGTCAGCTTATGAAGTATCCCATATGGGTTAGTCTTGGTTGAACAGAAGTTCCGCCAGCTGTTGATTTTTGCTGCCATGATATTGTTTTTGTAGATGGCCCTCTCTCTTCGGTAACTCAGCAGGATTCGTTGTTTTTCATTATCATCTGTGGTGCTGCGTATCCGGCGTCTAAGAGCTGTGCACTTTTGCCGCTCTGCGCGGAGTTCTTTTCTCCACCATGTTAATCCTTGAAGTTTTTTGGCTGAGCGGGTAGGTAAGAACCTGCTGCATGTTTCTTTTAAGGTTGATAGCAGGTTGTCTGTATAGCTTTCCATTTCTTCTCGAGTGTTAAGGCTATTGATAGTGTCTTCTTCGTTACGGAGGATAGTAGAGAAACTGGAGGAGAGGCGACGAATTTTGCTGCCTGGGAGTTTGAATCTGGTGATGACTGGGATGGTCGTGTCACAGAGTACAGTGAAGTGTATAAATTTATGATCGGAACTGCTCTCGTCTTCGCTGACTGTCCAGCCCGGTATTGTTCGTGCTATGTTAGTTGTGCAGAAGGTAATGTCTGGCCAACCAATGTTGTATGAGTTGTCATATGTGGGTGGTGCATCTGGGGTGTTGAGGAGGTGGAGGTTGTGGGAGGCTAAGAAGTCTTCCAATCTGCGGCCCTTTTCATTAGTGTCTGCGTAGCCCCATATGCTGTTGTGGGCGTTGAAGTCGCCCCCAGCAACAACTGGAATTGTGGGACTGCGGCGTAGGATGCCATGTAGTGTGGTAAGTAGATTGGCGGCGTCGTCCGAAGGAGAAGAGTAGGCTGAAATGAAAATTAATTGGGTGTTCTTGAAGGCCAACAGGATGGCTACTACGTCTCGCTCCTGATGGATAACCAGAGGGCTCCAGGTGGGGTTGCTGCACGCAATGGCCGCTCTTGGAGCTTGGTCTTGTGGGTCTGCTTTCTTTTGATAAAGTTTCCAACCTATGGGGAGACTGGCGACTTCGCCCTCCCTGGTGTAGGGCTCTTGGATAAGTAAGATGTCTGTATCGTGGGTGATAACATGTTGACTTAGCTGTGAGGTGGCTGCTTGGGCCCTTTGTAGATTGATTTGAATGCAATTTATTTTATCACCAAGACGTGTGTTGTGGCCTGCTGCGTCAGTGGGGTGGTTGGCCGGAGCATTATTCATACTTAGTGCTTCGTTTGAGTCTAGCGACATATCTTCCGTATGTGGCGCATGGGGTCCTGGCATGATTGCGGTAGTTCCAGTCGGCACAATTGATACAGGTTGCTTGTCGGGCAATGCAGTCCTTGACTGTATGACTGCCTGAGCAGTACGCACAGTAGGTCTTATTACGGCAGTTCTGCTGTGTGTGCCCGAATTCTTGGCATCTGTAGCAACGCCGGGTATTGAAGAATTCAGATATCCGGTGTGCTCGCCATCCGAGATATAGCCGTCTTGATTGCATAAGCTGGTGATAGGTGGTGGGGGCACATTCCAGGACCCATTTGACTCCATTGCCCCGGTCCTTGAGTCTGTACAACACCTTAAACGTGCTATTGCTCAAATGGAGTTCTGAGCCTAATGTCGTTTTTATCGTGTCCTGTGAGACGTCTGGTGAGATGTCCTGTATTGCAACTTTGGGGAGTCTAGTAAGAGGAAGTTTGGTGGTAACTAGTTGCTTGCCCTGTGTGCTTTGCAGTTTTATGTTAAGCTTCTCCACGTCCTCTGGGGTGGCACAATCAACAGCCAAGCCTTCTTTTTGGATGGGTCGGAGTGTTGTGATCTTAACCCCTAATGTAGGGAGCGGGAATTCTGCACTCAGACGATCCTTGAGTTCTTTGCGTGTGAGGCTCGTGCTCTCCTTTGGGTACAGAAGGAGTGTATGCTTGGGCAACGATTTAGTTGCCTGTGCATAGGTTCTTGTACTTGCAGAGGGCAAGTTAGAGGTGGCAGAGGCAGAAGGTGCAGATACTGTACTGAGTACAGAGTCAGTATTGGTAGCTGTGCTGGTGGTGTGAGGCGGAGTGATGTCTGTTGGGCCTCTTTCCGCTAGGTCCTTGAATGCTTCCAGGATATTTAGCAATTGCTCCCTCAGTTCTGATGTAAGCAAGTGTCTGCCTTTTTTATAGGAGACTGCAATTTCTGAAGCTTCTGCGTAGAGTGAGTTGATCTTTTCTTCGTAACTTAGGTCCTCTGAGTTGAGGATTGAAGTTGCGTCAAGTTTTGGTTGGTAATTAGATGCGTCAAATTTACGTTGGTAAGCTGGCGTGGCTGCATCAACAGACATCAGAAAGTGTACACTGATGGCGGTGCACTGTTAGTAGTGCAATACGAGCACTGTTGGTGATGCACTAGGATATGTGCGCAGTAAATAAATGATGCTGGGCGGCGCTAAGAGATAGGACTGAGTGGTAAGGACACGTAGGGAGAAGTGGATACCAACTGGTAACAAGGTATAGGGCACGGTACGTGCATTAATCAAACATATAAGTTATAATACGATATGAGTATGCTACGGCAAGTGACATATATTCTTCAATTTGAGTAGACTTTGACAATACTGCAGTTGCAAAGTAAGAATGTGAGAATACCAGTAATATTGAGACAATTAGTATGATCTCGCTGGAGACACTAGTAACACTATTATCACACTTGTATATCACTCTTGCTTAACTTTCACTTTTAATAACACACTTGGCTTAGCATTCACTGTAGAAACACAGATCACTTCTTTAGAAAACCCTCTACTAAGGCACTTATCAGTATGTAACACTGTATGCTAACACTAATATCACCGCGCTAAGACAGTTTGAGTAAAGTGAAAGCACATAACACAATTCACACTAGCACATTGAGAATTAAAAATTTACATATACTAACATTAAACAATAATTACATAAGACTTAATTAATCAAAAATGTGACACGTAACAGCACTTCTTAATTATTGTTGTAGACTATCAATTACTACCTACGCAGCGTAGTAAATCACAGGAGCTGCGTCACATACAACTGCAATTTAATTTAATTGAGAAACTTAATTACAAAAACCAGAACATAAAAATAATACTGTAGATTGGAAGGTTAGAGTCTCTACCGTAACTTTAACTCTGTACTTTACGCTATTGTAATTGTGCTACATGTAAATTAGAAATTAAAAATAAATTAGGAAATTATTAATTAAATACCGTAACTTTAACTCTGTACTTTACGCTATTGTAATTGTGCTACATGTAAATTAGAAATTAAAAATAAATTAGGAAATTAATTAATTAAAATATTAGGTGTGATGGAACCGGTAAATTAGTAGCTTACTGTCTTTATAAAAATAGTAGCTGTCAAAATACCAACAAAAAATCCTTGACCAAGTCAGATTAAAGGGCACACTTCGAAAGGGAAAGTGCCTGCCAATTAGCTGACCTCACTACTAATTAAACCTCGAAATAAATCAATAAGTGCCTACCTTGGCCGTTAGATCATCATCTGTTCCTCTTCTGTGCTTGTCAGGAACGGCATAATCCAGATTGATATGCAGACACTTATTAAAACCGTTGAATAAACAGAAACTAAGTCCTAATTAACTCGAAATTAATAACTCCAGAAATAATCATCCGTAAATTACAAAAATTATATCGCCCTGATCATTGTCACTAGTAGATGCTAAAACTAAGGGTCCCAATGAGTTACACTAATTAGTTGCGTAATTAGCAAGTTGTACTTCTTATCTGCAATCCTTCTTTCTTCCTTTGTTCGGTGAAGGGGAATCACCGTCGACGGGGGGTCGCTGGAATGCAGCGGCCGTTGAACAGGCTGGAAAGGTCGTCAGAGGTCACCGGACCTCGTGGCTAAAAGATTAATTAACTTTAAAAATTAATTTCTCGCGTGCTATTAATCCGACTGACCTGTGACTGGTGTCTAATTATAGCTGAAAAAGTCCTCTCTCTGATGAAATAAGTTTCGAGAGGTGGCGAGCTTTGACGGCTGCACAGCGATCACACAAAGCACATCTGCTGGGCGCAACCACGTTGTTCACTGTACACAAATACTAATTAGTCCGTAACTAATCAACCGATGATCGCAATGACATAAAAATGGTATCCATGTATCCGCACGAGTATCCTCTATCCGATACGACTGGAAATGGTACCTACAAAAAAGAATTTCCTCTGCTAAAGTTGTAAAAACACGGAACGCGAAAACACACGACTCCGGGTCCTGCAACCACTCAATCGATTCCCGAAGTTACTACATATGATACCTCTAGTTTTATTGTAAAGATTGTATTGCTATCAAAAGGGGAACGTCTCCAATAATTGAATGTCATATGCCTCCCCCGCCTGGACGTCAGCCACCAAAAGTTACATAAAAAACTGCAAATAGTGCAAAACCTCTTTCTGAGGATAATCACAAATGCTCATCCTTATGTAAAAAACAAGCGTCTTCACGAGCATCTGAAGCTTGACACAATTGAAGAATTTCTACGGAAAGTTAATAATTCGTTCTATGACTCTGCTAAACAGTGCGAACATATGAGCATATTCAATTTATTCGACGATGAAATCTTGCAAGAGGACCGATACGTAAGACCTTACGTTGCATTTCTCCTTAATGGAAACCAAGATTTCCCAACTTAAGTCACTTTAAACTGCGTTTATCTTCAATCTATTTCTGTAAATGGTTACGAGGTCTGATAATTCATGCTGCGGACTGGGAGGTCGGCGCCCGAGAGGGTAACTGCCCATGTGGCACACTAGGTCACGCAGCTAGAAAGTTGTAAAAAATTGTCTGTGCATGTTTCTGTGTATTTCGACTTGTGGATATTTTGATCATCATTGGAATTGCATCCCACATACTTTCAGAATTCTCCTACCTGCATCGCACATCGAAGCATCTAACTTGGATAGCCAGAAAACAACCTGCATTCTTCGCAGGTTCATAGAGGCAAACAGAGGAAGTTGGATTTTATTTGAATGCAGTAACAGTTGAATAATTTCTAAGGCTTATCCTATGTTAATTAACAGTTATTTTAAGTTTTGTATCTTTGTTATCTTATTCTAATTTCAGCTTACAATTTCCTGTCAGAATGTGAATTCAGAAACGCAGAGAATACAAATGAGAATGAGTGCTATTTAAGTTGTGACTTAACCGACTTCAACAGAGAGAGTCTGATATCCTGACTAGCGCGAGTTTTCCTTCTGGCCACATCTCTCTTAGCTGTTACTACACTTGGCCATATCTAGGCCGTTGCTAGGTTTCGCTGATTCAATTAATACTTAGGGGCTAACTAGTTAGATTCTGAAAGCTTCGGCTATATTATTTAAGAGTTTTAGTTAAGCTAGTTTTAGTTCAATTTATTAGTATTTAAGTTCAAGCCCGAGAGTGGGCTTTATTGTAAAGTTCTAAGCCGGAACTGATTGTAAATATATTGAATAATAAAGGGTTTTAAACCCTTCTCAAGTCTTACGTATTCTGTTCACACTTAAGCGATGTTTCGCTTGTTAAGTGTTCATGGGGTTCTGAGTAAGAACTTAAGGTTTAAAGAGTTGAACCCTACAAATGGCGCCCGAAATTGTTCTTAACGAACTATGCCGTTGGGTACGGAAGAATTCTCGTTGACCCCTCCAACCTTTCAGTTCCCTCAAGCACAACCCAATCCGATGGAGGGATTTGGATTCATTTTAGAAACTATGAGAGCGGCGAAGAAGCCAGCAGCAGCATTCGACGGCCAAGGATCAGCAATGACCTTCGTGGAACAGCTAGATCTACATTTTACGTTATATCCGTTGAACCAGACACAGAGAATAATCATCGCGACGACGAATTTAAAAGGTCAAGCCCTCAGCTGATATAAGAATATTGGCAAAAATTTGTTGGGGGATCCAGTATCCTAGACTTGGAAGAATTTTAAAAATTCGCTATTGAAAGCATTTTCCGTCATCAAAGACCGCGCGAAACTCGAATCAGAGTTGTATAGTAAATACCAAAGTAATGGGGACGATTTAACGGATTTTATCTTAAGGAAAATTCATACTGTCAAATTATTATATGGGAAAAGGCCCGACAATGAAATCATCGAAATAATTTTGCCCAGGTTGCTTCCGTCAATACAGGACTTTCTGAAAGTGAGAAACCCGCAAACACTGCAAAATCTATTTGAATTAGCTGTTAAATTTCAAAGTAGGCGAGCGGCGGAAAACGTGCGGGCTAAGAATTCTATACAGTATTCAAGGTTTCACAATCAAACGAAACCTCAAGTTCAGCTAAATTCCTACCGACAAGAGGGAAAGGTAAGGAAGCCGGATTCAAGGAAAGCCGATCAGAACAAGGTATGGCGAAATAAAAGTCAATTGGGAAAAGGATGCGAAAGGAAGGATTTAAGCTAATCACGATTACTAGGAAGAGGGTGACGTCACCGTGTGAGAAGGTAAATCCCTCAGAAATCAAGCTGAATACGATAGTCGTACAAAATTTGCCCTTGCCCGAAATACAAATATTACCAAACGACATCCCGATGACCACCTTACTAGATACAGAGGCTCAATGCAACTTCCTGTCGCAGGATTTTTTTAAAAAACATTTTCATCGATATAGACTATTCAGAATAACAGGGGAGCGTCTGATTGCTGCCCAAGACAATCAATGCATTTGCCTGGGAAAGGGGGAGCTGCATGTCCAAATAAAGAATGAAAAACAAAAAATAAATTTTCTAGTGGTAAAAAATCTTCTAACCGCAGTCATATTGGGGGTTGATTTCTTGCGTGCAGCTAGCGCAAATATTAACTTTCAAGATTCGACCTTACAGGTCAAGATGGATAAAGTTGAAGAAAAAAGTTGTAGTCCCGGAAGTCAATCTAAGTCACCTTGAAGAAGGAGAAAGAGCAAAAGTCCAAGAGTTGGTAAGAACATTTTCTAATTTATTTGATGATAAACCTGGTTTCTGCCAGATTGTTTCCCATAGCATAGATACTGTTAATGAGCCCCCAGTTCGGTCTAAGCCATACAGGTATGACCATGTGAAGGAAGATATTTTCGAGCAACACATTAAGAAAATGCTCGAGGACAAAATAATTGCACCCTATGTTAGCCATGTAGTTTTATGTAGAAAGAAGAATGCACTGCCAGCCGCAGATCCGAACGCGTGGAGATTCGCCATTGACTATCGGAAGTTGAATAGCATAACGAAATACCCCAAATATCCCCTCCCGATATTAGATGAAATTATAAGAAAAATTCGTTCAACTAAATATATGACAACCTTATACCTGATTTTTAAATTGCAGTAAAACCCGAGGGTGTAGAAAAAAAAGCCTTTATTACAAAATCAGGCGTGTATGCCTTTGTGAGAATGCCGTTTGGCTTAAGCGGAGCTCCGGCTACATTTCAAAAAGTTATGCATATTTTGTTAAGGCCAGTCTCGGGGAAAAGTACTGCCATTTACCTCGATGATATTATTGTAACAAGCGAAACCTTAGAGGAACACATTAAACATTTGGAGGAAGTGTTCACTTTATTACATGAAGAGGGTCTAAAATTTAATCCTAAAACGTGCAAGCTTGCCGCCAAGGAATTGAGGTACCTCGGTTATAAAATCTCGAAAAACGGTATAGAAACTGACAATTCAAAACTTTTAGCGATCAAAAGTTATCCAACGCCAAATACGGCTAAAACGTTATCGTCCTTCTTGGAAATGTGTGCATATTATAGAGTATTCATTAAAGATTTTGCTAAAATAGTTGAACCTTTGTTGGTGCTTAAACGAAAAAAGACGAGGCTCACATGGACAGCGGAGGCGAACACGGCGTTTGAAGAATTGAAACACGCCTTAATTAACGCCCTGTTCTAAAATTCCCGGAAGGGGATCAACATTTGGAAATATCAGCAGACGCTTCAGACTACGCAGTTGGTGCAGTTCTTTCCCAAACCAGGAAGCCAATAGCTTTCTTCAGCAAAATGCTTAACCAAACTCAGAGAAATTATACGGCAACTAAGCGGGAAACTCTCGCAGTTCTTCTAGCGGTGCAAAAATTTCGGGTGTTCTTTGGAAGTGTCCCAATAACTGTGTATTCAGTTCACGCGGCAGTTGGTCGCTCATACTCCGGAAAAAATCTTTTCCCCGACTCATACGTTGGACACTAAAACTGCAAGAGTTTAATTTAATATAAAACACACGCCGGGGAAAGAAAATATACTTGCAGACGCCCTGTCCCGCATTAAAATCGATGAAGACGGAAATAAAATTAAATGTACGATGCTAACTGCAAAAATAATTGAATCACGGGAAACAATAATTGCAGAATTAAAAACGAACCCAGAGTTTAAAGACATTTATGCCTATCTGGAAGATCCAGAGAACTTTCATCATGTAGAATTAACGGCCATTCGCAATAGGGCAGCTCATTATGAAATTATAGATAAACTATTATTTAATACGAAAACTACCAACGATAATCAAGAATTCCGGCCCGTAGTCCCAACGAGTCTAGGCTTAAGTATATTAGAGGAGCTGCATGACTCGAAATGAGGAGCCCATTTGGGTGTGAGGAAAACCCTACAAATGCTGGGCGAAGCGGTATATTTTTCGCAGTTATACAAAGTTGTGACGGCGTATGTCAGGTCATGCCACTTATGTCAACTAATTAACGATGTTAATTACAACCCGGCCGGGTACTTAAATAGCATAAAAACTGCGTTTTCAAATGAATTGGTTGGCATTGATTTGCTTGGTTCCTACCCCTGAACAAACATTAATAAAAACCGATACTTGTTAACCATCGTGGACCATTTCTCAAAGTGAGTAGAAATAATTCCTCTTAAACGGGCTTCAGCAAAAATAGTAGCAGATTCATTTCTAGATAAATATATTTTAAAATACGGGGCCCTAGTAAAAGCAATATCAGATAATGGTAGACAATTTGTAAGTAATTTATTTGAAAACCTGTGCACAGGCCTTGGCATACGCTATCTAAAAATGGTACCTTATAGATCGCAATCAAATATTGCAAAACGCGTAAATAAAAATATAATTAAAATTATTCGGGCATATGTGAAGAATTATCATGACCGTTGGGACAGCTGCGTCAATGAATTAGGATTTGCCTTAAGAACAGCGGAGCACAATACCACAAACAAAACCCCCGCAGAATTATTCTTAGGAAGAAAGATTTTAACGCCTCTGGATAAACTATTTTTCGTTTTACAATGACAGGAAGAATTTAAATTGAATGATATTCAAAAAATTATAAATGATGCAATCAAAAATTCGGATGCGGCAAGGTCAAAACAAGAATTGTACTACAATAAAAACAGGCGTGAAGTAAAATATACTACAGGAAGAAAGTCCTAAAACTAAAGTACTCGCTTTCATCGGCACCCGAAAATAGGGTGGCCAAATTTGAACCTAGGATTGAGGGCCCTTTTATCATAGAGAAGATAAAATTTTCAACGGTTTATTTAAAAGCCGAAAATGGTCAACAATCTATCGCGAACATTGACCAAATCAAGCCGTATTATAGTCGTACGGATTTTCCAATCTTAAAAGATTTATTGCAGTTTCCTGAAACAGTACCAAGAGTTCTAATTTCCGCAGCACCGAACAAGGATCCCTCAACAACAAAAAGAAGGGCAGCTAACACTGAAAAACCCGTAAGGAAACGAAGAAATCTGCAACAAGCGCAAAACTCCGCCAGAACAACGAGTAATAAAGACACAAAAGTGCTCCTTCAACAAGAGTCAGAGCCTAAAAGACAACGAAAAGCTCTTCTGAAACAAAAGCAAAAACGACGAAACACAGAACCAATGCCAGAAGAAGATGCCAACCAGAAGCAAGATTCAAAAGAAAGCAACTAAGTGAAATGAGGTCTATCCATTCACAGAAATCAAGAAGGAGCAAGAGACTCTTCAGAGATCCAGAAGCAAGATTCTAAAGAAAGCAACCAGATGAAATGAGGTCTACTCATT
Source organism: Stegodyphus mimosarum (assembly GCA_000611955.2). NCBI lineage: Eukaryota > Metazoa > Arthropoda > Arachnida > Araneae > Eresidae > Stegodyphus > Stegodyphus mimosarum. The sequence continues at coordinate 27,313 of KK112924.1, read as the reverse complement.
CCCAGGAACCAAGAAGGACTCTTTAAAGATCCAGAAGCAAGGTCGGCAATGTACAGGGCAAAACGAAAATTGGATTTCCAAAATCCACAGCCTCTACCGAAAAACGTCCCGTTTCAATGACGAGGAATTAAAAGAAAAGAAGGTCCGGACCAGGATACCAGCCGCCCGCGAAGAGTCAAGGTCCAAAATTTAACATCGCCAACATTTCAAGATTTCTGCGAAAAAAGAATGCAGGAGTATAGAAGCCAAAAAAAAGATAAGTGAAAATTTCCTTGTTTGATAGTTTGTATTGAAAGTTCGATTTATATCATGTGTTTAAAGTTGCTAAGTACTGTTCAATACGAGAATGTAATGGTAACTATCTGTTATATAGAAAAGAATTTAAATTCGCAAGTTGGCGAAAAATTTATTTTGTAAATACGTTTAGAATTCTCAAGTTCCGAGAAGCTAAATTCTGAATTGTTTAGTCGAAAGACTTTAATGATGTTAATTTAAACTTTGTAGCCAAGCATTGTGAATTTGGCATAGCAACTATAACGAATGATGTAAAATGAATTTTAAATCATTATGTGTTAAAATGTTCTATTGAATTTGAAATGTTAATGTTAACATTTAAACTTTTGTAAAAGTTAAACGAATGCGTTTTTGTCAAATATGAATGCAAATATCGTTATGTAAAAGATGAATGGCCTAAAAGTATAGATTGAATGTGCTTAAAGTTAGGCTGTCCAGGCTTCACTTAACAATTTTAAATTAAAGCTCTATTTTAGGACATTAGGTCTAGTTTTGCAGTTAAGGAGTTTTCTAAGGTTTGGAAAGTCGAGTTTATAACAAATCATAGCGATTGGATAGTGGTAGCCGGTCGTCGAGGTAAACAACAGAAAACCTCGTGTCACTCAGAACAATTTCTGGAGAGCATGGGAGAAAAACAATTTAGTTCGTGTGAATGAAAACGATTGAGAACCAAAATAATTTCAACAAAGAGTATTGGTAACAAAATCGAATTTGTATGAAAGACATTACTAATACTTTTTTCCTTCCAGATTAGTTAGAAGGACAAGACTGAGATCAGATGAAACAGAGGAAGTAGATGTGTGTAATCAAATTCTAATTGTAAATTTGTTATATTTTCCTTAGTTAGTATAGCTTTAGAAATTGTTGTAAAGTTGGCCCTAATCAGGAATTTAATGACGAAAATCATTCAAAAAAAAAAAAAAGAAGAATTTGCTAGAAGTTTAAAATTTTGATATGAAGGACTTCTACCGTATAATTTAAACTCTTAAACAAGGTCGTTTAAGACCTTTATTTGCCAGTAGTTAAATTCTGATGGGGAAAGATGTAATGTTTACCCTATATTAATTAACAGTTATTTTAAGTTTTGTATCTTTCCTATCTTATTCTAATTTCAGCTTACAATTTCCTGCCAGAATGTGAATTCAGAAACGCAGAGAATGCAAATGAGAATGAGTGCTATTTAAGTCGTGACTTAACCGACTTCAACTGAGAGCGTCTGATTTCCTGACTAGCGCGTGTTTGCCTTCTGGCCACATCTCTCTTAGCTGTTACTACGCTCGGCCATATCCAGGCCCTTGTTAGGCTTCACCGATTCAATTAATACTTGGGGGCCAACTAGTTAGATTGTTATAGCTTCGGCTATATTATTTAACAGCTTTAGTTAAGGTAGTTTTAGTTCAATTTATTAGTATTTAAGTTCAAGCCCGAGTGGCGGCTTTATTGTAAAGTTCCAAACCGGAAGTGATTGTAATGATATTGAATAATAAAGGGTTTTAAACCCTTCTCAAGTCTTACGTATTCTGTTCACACTTGAGCGATTATTCGCTTGTTAAGTGTTCGTGGGGTTCTGAGTAAGAACTTAAAGTTTAAAGAGTTGAACCCTACAAATTAAATATACGTAATCGAACTAATATCTACATAAGTTGATTGCCCTGTGGTAGAAAGATATAACGTTTCATGCCTTTAAAATATTCAAGAATTTAAGTGTATTGATCAGTGCTAAAAATTAAGAAAACGTCATCTAATCCTAAGAGAAAACAAAGAAATTATTGCGAAACTAGATACAATACTTAAATGGCTGGAAATACACATTTATATATATTTTTAATGGTAGAAGATCCTTACTTTTATTTATTAGGAATGCATATATTAGGAGATTAAAGCTTAACCATATGAATTAACCTTTGGAAAGGTACAAAGGCTAAAATAGGACCGAGCTATCTTTAATGTTCAACAAAAGTGGAAATGGGTTGTAATCATGACATTTGTTTACCAAGGTAAAAAAGGTCACTTAGCTAGGATGCCCAGTTCTTACTGGGAAATATCAGTGTATTCCAATATGCCAGAGGGAAATGCTGGTTTTCCTGCTCTATAACTCAGCTTCATCGCTTGTAGTTAAAATGAATATTATCTCATCGAATAGAGAGGAAGAGTTACACCCTTCTCACTCATAGTTATTTACACATAAATGACATAATCACATAAATGATAGTCTCATCCTCCAAGTTCATAACATAACGACTGAACGGGAACGGAAGGGAGTTCTATAGTACTCTTTGCGTTTCTATTTCAAGGGAATACGAGGTTGGGTAATAACGAAATCTTCTTCGCTTCCGCTTTTTCATAATACGCAAGAATTTTGTTTTTCATTTGATCAGCTGTAATCGGGTTTCATCAAGCAACTATTAAAGTTATATCAACCGAATAAGGCAAGGAGTCAAATGACTTCTACTCTAAGATGACTTCTACTCTAGCATCAAGCAATTATTAATTCCTTTAATAATTGCTTGATCCTAGATTAGAAGTCATCTTAGAGTAGAAGCCATTTGACTCCTTGCCTTATTCTGTTGACATAAAGAAAATTTTCTCTTCTGACCAAATCTAAATGAGAGTTCCCACAATCTTGTATCACAGCTTTCTTTTGTTTTCCTATTTTCCCGAACACGGAAAATTTATTCATTGTTGAATCATTTAGAGTTTGTCAAATAAGCCCACTGAATATGCCATCATTGTTTTTTCCCAACGGCCAATAAACAGATTGCTCTACACAGAAGTCTTCTTATGTTTCTGTAAATTTCGGTATTAGGTAAGTTCAAACGATTTCTGGCATCTCCAAAAAAGACGTCTTGTTTTAAAATCATATCTCAGTATGAAGCTGGGCTTTGTGTTTCTAGAACAATCTTTCCCTGAAGCCCTCAGAGGAGTTGAATGCACAGTTCTAGTACACTATATGGAAAATTTCTCAGTGTAATATTTTCTAAAAAACTGCAAAATTTCAACTTTCGATTTTCAGTTTGATAGTATGAATATTAAGTCATTATTATCATCTTTATTTTTCTTTACTTATTAAATTAGGTATAAAGAAATCCTCAAAAATTCTTAACTTGCAACTAGAACGTGTTGTATTTAAAAAGCGTGACATAACAACATTGGTTGGTCTCCATGAAAGCCGTTTTCGTTTCTTATCTTTCTGAAAAGTCTGAAAATCTGCAGTGTTGTAGTGTGAACGAAAAAAGTAAGCTTTACGAATGTAAAACGTTTCTCTTTACTATTTTACCTTAGGTGTTTTATTTCAAATTTCAAGATTGAACTCCATTTTCCTCGGGCTACATGAATGACGAATGACATTCAAGTTAGACCTTCGGGGCGACAACTGTTGATTTTAGAAGTATGTGTATTAGAGATTTACGACAATTTGAAAATGATAGATGAAAAGAGCTGGAAGCACCAGAATAATTGTCAGGAATTGCAAATTCGTGGTCACTAAGGTGGGAAGGGTGATGCATTAACACCTGACAAGAAGATCAAATACTTTTTCTGAACTTTGTTTTTCCGATGTATCAAAGCAAAGATCATTTAGAAAAACACATACCTCCCAGAAGTACAAAGGAAAATCATACAAAAATATAGCATAAAAAAGAAGAACCACTGCTGGTTTTACCCCAGAAATCGTAAAATATACAGCTACGTGCTCGACACAGAACTTTGAACGCAGCTATTGTCCAAAAATGGCAACTATGAGACATCTCGTTCAACTAATGTTCAGAGACATATATTTCTTCTGGAGGATTGGTACTGTATTGCGCGTGGCTAGATTTGATAAAGCCGTTATCCTGAATTGAACGCATTTCTCGGAAACGTATCTTATGGCCCAGCTTTACTGATCTGATAATACTTAACAGAGATTCGAGATAGACATCTTAACGTATTTTAAACAAAATTCTTTTCCTTTTCCCGTGTAGTTCACTAGCGTATTTCAGATTTGAAATTTAGGCGAGCATCCATAACTTTCAGGAAGGTGGAAGCAGTTAAATTCGTTACAAGGACTTCCGGTAAGAAGAAATTCGATTTTCCTTGCTTTTCTATGATTACATTTTTTCTGATGCACTCTTTCTCCTCTTTCCATTTACAGACAGAATATTTAATATATGCTGTCCCCCCTTCCTTTATTTTTTCTTTATTTTTACATGCTTTTTAAATTTCAAAATAAACTTCTGTCCGTGCTACTAATTGTGGGATAAAATTTGCTATTTTAAATCTATCGTACATGATACAACTTTTTTTTATGTTTTTGGAAAAAACAATTTACAACCTGATAAAAACTGGAGTCACAAATAGACGATATCTGTCTTGAAATAAATTTTATTTTCTAAACTGGAATGAATTTTTGTTCATACAAACCAAATGGCAATATCATGTTTAATATGCAGAATGAATGAAAACATCTATATTGGATGGTTTTCTCACCCTCTTAGTTTCCCCGAACCCAAGCTAGTCATATCATCTTCACATTGGAAAACAGAATGGGTGCAGCCTGTCTTGTATAATAACATGTAAAATGTATCCACATGGAAGTGGTTCGCTTTGGAGCTAATGTCACTGTGTGGTAGCATTAGCTTTACGCAAGACTGTGTTACGAATAGAAGAAAATAATCGAGAGAAAAACAATATAACACGCAATATATATAAGTATAATTAGAACATATCTGGATAGACAAAAGTGCTTCAGTTTCTTTAAGAATTTTAATGAATGTCGGGAACAGTTTCCTTTTACAAGAAATAATAAACAGCGTTAAATAAAAGGACCAAAACTCCATTCTTATTAGGTTTATAATTTTACTACACTACTCCAATCCGTATTTTTCCAGGCTTTTCTTCTAATTTAATGCGCAATGAGTTGCGTAGGTAGATAGCAGACGCTAAAAGAAATATACAAATTTGACAGTATCGATAATACACTGAAGAAGTTCGTATAAAAATTAGATAAAATGTATGCTGAGAATTCAAACGAAACAGGACATTTCACCTATAAAATCTTTCCTACCTCAAAGTCAGAATGATCTAATCAGAATTTAAGTATTAGACACATGTATTTCACAATTGATCATTAATTATGGGGAGTTTCAAATGTATTTTAGAGGGTTCTTTAATAAAGTGCTAAATGATGTTCTTCAGTGGCTGCTTTGGAGCGAATACCTTTTTCTCTATATAACAGCTTCCTGGTTTGGAATGAAAGGAAAGATTGTTCTTTTATAAACCACTGACAAGTAAATAGTCTAAATGACTTTTAGTACTGGCACTAGTTTTAAAAGTTTCAGAGACATCATAGAATTAGTTGTAAAAATTGAATATAAAATAATTACGTATTTTTAAACACAACATGTGTGTAAAATGTGTTTGAAATAGTTGTTGTAGTTAACGTAGTATGAGCACAGTAGTAACGATTGACTTATTATTTTTGTTACGCCATTAGCTACTCCTACACACCACACCTCTCTAACGGAATTTTTTTGTTGTTGCTGTCGACTAATGCTCATTTGTCTGACCTGTAGTCAGCCCAAGCCCACGCTATTTCTCATGGCAAGGAGGCAAGATTACGTCTGTCCTTGGCAACAGCCTTGAGCACCATACAGGTGACAATGCGTCTTAAATAATTTCCAACCGCAATTTTGATGAAACGTTGAAGGGACGAGTTCGAGAGTCTCCCATCCATCTTCCCCTACCACCAAACCCTAGAGAGGATTTTCGGCTGGTTACATATTTAGGGTATCCCCCTGCCGACAGACACTATACATTTACAAACATCGATTCCTTCTTCCGGAATCGAACCCTATCCCTTCAGCACAGCAGTCAGCGACGCTAACCGCTATACCGGTTCAGTGGTATTCTTTGTATTTACGTGAGAAAATAATTTTGCTTGTTCATTAGCAGTAAATAAACCATAAAGAATGGTCCGTCAAACCAAAGATTACTGCCCATTAAAAGCGCTAGAAATAAAATGAATAAGATAACACAGCTACATACCGACTCAAAAAACAAGCAGCAGAAGTAAAACATGGAATAAAACAAAAACACTTTATGGATATGCTGCAAACTGATACAAGAGTCGGTGTGGCATAACTAGACCATATAGCACACAATAACGAAAAGACATAGAAAAAAGACATGTATTTCGACCATCATATGACAAAAGACAGAATGGGTCGAGACAATTTGCAATGGAAATATCGACTTAATGACGGGTGTCATACACTCTAACTGAAATGTATGATTCACAACGGCAAGGCAAGCTATCAATAATGTCGTTGATCGCTTGTTACCAATGTAGTCCCCATCCCTGTAGTAATGCATGCGGAGCTCGTGAACGGTGCCTGGCGGCACACTGTGGCCTTCTATCCGTCCCGCCGAAATGTCCCATACATGCTGTATGAGATTCAGGTATAATGATCTAGCAGTCCACAGCAGATGTGGAATGGTTGCACTCTGCAAGTAACTCGAGCTCGAGCTCTACGCTGGGCAGCTTTATCGTCCATAAGTATCTAGTCGGTACCCATCACAGCTATAAAAGAAAGAACAAGATGGTGTAGAATTTTGTCCCGGTATCGGAAGGCAGTAATGGAACAACCAAGAATTAAGAAGAGGTCCGTGCGGTCGTTCGTTGCTATTCCACCCCATACAAACAAGCTTTCTCCTCTATAATGGACTCGTTCGTCAATGTTTGGCGTCCAATAGCGTGTCCCTAGCTCTTGCCATATCACTACACTTTGGGAATTGTTCTAGATGTTAAATCTAGAACACTAGTTAAATCTAGATGTTAAATCTAGAGACTCATTCGTAAAGACTATGGACCTTTTGCTGTAGTGTCTAATTGCGAGGTTCAAGGGCTCAATTCAACCTTTATCATGCATGCGATAGGGACAAAGAAATACAAACCACAGGTCGTCAGGCGTAGAGGCCACCTTCATGCATTCGACGTGATATACCTTGGGTATGGACATTAAAGCAGAAGCAAAGAGATTCGACGCCAGTCAGTGATCTACGGCGTCTGTCGTTCTTGCATCTACCGCTTCTTGCACATTGTAAAAGGGAGCGGTCATTTGCCTTTATGTTAATCCTTCCAGCCTCGAGACCCACGTCTTCTACACTTCTACACGGCTTTTGATCCCTTTGATACAGATTCCATAGCCTATTGATGACACTACAATGCACATTCAGATCTCTCGCAACAGCGAATTGTCTTACACTAGCTTGTAACATCCCGAAAGCCCCACAACGTAATCGCCCCACAACGCCCCACAACGTTGTGAAAATCGTGGCTTCGGCTCATGCCTTCCGCTTTGGCTATTTCAGATTACACGGAACTCTCGCTGTTTGCGAACTGATGCATAAGCCCGGCAAGCCCCTTTTTGAGTTGTCGCCGTGCAATTGTGGGATTGCGATTTATGCTCGTAATGCAAAAGGAAACATCTCAAGACAAGAGCTATGCCAGAAGAGTAAAAATGCAGGGATTTACTCAACATTAAATCCATTTAACTATGAGTAAATGGGTATCTCTGAAGTGTGGCTAGGTATTGTAATTGAATAAATGTAAATGATTACTATCATAACTGTAACCGTAACTCGACCCTCACACTGCTTTCAAGTAATTTCGAGAAACAGGAAGTACTAGAAATATCTCTGCGGCTGGTTGCAAATTATATAAGGCCGGAGAGAGAGTATCTCTCTCAGTTGTTGTTGTTACGAATTGTAAATAGTGTAAATATTTGCTTCTTTTACTTTTGTTTACATTATTTGTTTATTTTGTTACTTTTAATTTGTACTGAATTTGTTTTCTGACCAAAGATTGTACTGCCCAGGACGTGCAGTCCTTGGGAGAGGGCAGTGCTCAGAAATGCCCCGCTGCGGTAAGATAGCCTCCTCGCAAAGCGCGGTTAGGGTTATCAGATCATGCAGGAAGGCAGGGTTGTCAGATTTGGGGTGAAATCGTGTATTTAGAGATATTTGGCGACAAAATTATTGATATGCCATAGATGCAGCGAGAACGTTCTACAACGCATTCTTACCGATTTTCCTCGGAAATGCTCTCAAAGATAGGTTAATTATATATATATATATATACCCTGCTTGTCATTGGAGAAAGTAGTGCAGTAGTAGTGTCTTGTGTTTTGCATTAGCTGAGAAATATTAGCGTCAGCCTGTCTCCTAAATAGGAGAATGTTAACGAATAGCGCATGTGCACTAGAAGCAGAAACTGTCTGTGAGAAACTGTTTTTTATACTTTTTTTATTTCCTTTTAGATTTATTGCAGTTTGAATAGGATATGTAGCGTTTTAAAATGATATACATATTTGTGCATTCCAAGTTGCGATTCAGATGTGACGCTGTAAGAAAGGAACCTAGCGCCAGAGTGTCGCTAGGGAAATAAATATATTGAATGTAGATTGCGTTGTTTCTAATATACGTGCGGTATTATTTTATTGTGATTTACAGCTATCGACGAGAAATAGATTCAATACAAATCTGACCGTTCAGAGCTGGAGAAGCTAATAAAGTTTAGAGACTGTGATATTACTTTCGGTTTTTGAAACGAAGGATTATTTACGATACTTCCAGATTGAAGTTCTGTAGAAACAAAATAGTAAGTACCCTTTCCTTTTTTGAAGCTCTTTATTTATTTATTGACTTTTTAATTAACAAAAGATCACTAAAGGAGATATTAGCGTAAAAACGTACATTGAAAACACAGTTGACAAAATTAAAACAAAAAGTTGCGGACGAAAATGTCCAAAGAAGTGATTTGGAAATACTAAAGAATAAATTTAAAGCATTTGAGGCAGAGATAAATTCCAACTTCGATTCTTTGTTTGGGTTATGTACTGATGAAAGTATTGATGCTTATATAAAAGAGAAAGAAGAGATCGACGATATTCTTTTAGATGTAGAAGTCGAAATATATCGTAAATTAGCTGAACCTTCCAAAGAAAATAAATAGGAGCCTTCGGATTGTATGAATGCTGAGAACAATGTTAAATTACCCTAAATTTCTTTGCCAACGTTCTCGGGTAACTTACATGAGTGGCTTTCGTTTAAAGATATATTTTAGCCAGTGTTGATTCGAATCCTAATTTAACAGATGCGGTCGAATTAGAGTACTTAAAATCTGCGCTAAGAGGAGATGCTTATCGTATTGTGCAGTCAATATCCATAGTTGACTCTAATTATAAATTAGCCTTTTCATTACTAGAAGAAAGTTTCTCTAATCACCGCGAACAAGTGTATGCTCATCTGAAACGGTTTATGAATATGCATCCTATGCAAAATGAGTCAGCGTCAGCGATATTAAACTTAATTGTCATTACAAATGAATGCGTGAGATCATTAGAAATTTTAAATCAGAGTGTTACAGGGTTTTCTTTCAATGTATTTGCATATATTTTAGAGCAAAAATTAGATCCTAACACCAAAATATGGTGGGAAAGAAAATTAGAGAAAGTGAATTTGCCTACTTTAAATGAACTTATAGAATTTCTTAAAGATCATGCAAGAACTCTCAACGCTTCAAAGAGTGTGACTAATACAAAAAAAGTTACGCATTGTGTTACCGCTGTCGTTTCTAATGCAAACGAAACACATGCACAGAATTTGTGTAGATTATGTAATTTGAGTAATCACAAGCTTTTTAATTGTCCTAAATTTCAGAAATTAAGTGTAAAAGAAAGAGTAGAATTTGAGAAAAACATAATTTATGTTTTTGTTGTTTTAATTTGCAAAGTGTGAGAAATTGCTCTTCCAATTACTTGTGCAAGAAGTGTAAGAAAAAACATAGCTTTCTCTTATGTTATCAAAACGAAAGTAACTCTGTTGGTACCACAGTAGAAGGAGCAGACAGTTGAGATCAGATTGAGTTGGGTAATTAAAACAGAAATGCACTAAATGTACATGCGCCTGCATTTCAAGCTAAAACTCAAAACGAAACCTTTACAGCATCTACGGGCACTAACAGTGGGAAAAATGTAATCTTATCTATCGCCTTTGTATTTATTGAGACTGATGATGGAACTTTAATTAAGGTGAAAGCGTTGTGTGATAGTGGAAGTGTTCTCGTTTTTGCACCACTGAATTAGTGGATATACTCAATTTAAAAAGGAAAAAGACAAACATTTCGGTTTGCAGTATATCAGGTATTTCAACTACGATAAAACGAAACACAGTTGCTCTTATCTGTACTCAGGAACAAACGTATAAAAGAAGACTAGAGTTTTGGGTAATTCCGAAAATGGCAGGTTTAACTTCCGCAAAGTTTATCGATGTTAGTAACCTTATGATTCCTGAGAAGGTGAATTTAGCGGATCCGGAATTTTATAAACCAGAGAAAGTAAACTTGTTGCTCGGAAGTTTTCTATGATATGTTACGAGCTGCTCAAAACTATGTTTCTCACACAGGTTTGATATTACAAAACAGTATGTTTGGATATATAGTTAGCGGACATATAAATGATTCACGGCGAATTAATTTATCGTATTGTGGGTTAATAAATGACAGTTCAGAGAGTGACTTGAAAATGTTTTTTGAGCTAGAATCATTAGGAATTAAAGATAATCTTTACTGTCATGAGGAAGACAAAGCGTTGGAAATATTTAATAAGGTAGTTTGTTTTAAAGCTGGTCGTTACGAGGTTATTTTGCCTTGGAAAAGGGACTGGAGTGAATTAGCTGATAATTACCGTGTAGCAGAAAATAGATTAAAATGTCTTGTAAAGCGAATGAATTATGACAAAACACTGTTTTCTACATATAGTGAAATATTATATGAGTATCTCAAGCAAGGTATTATTGAGAAAGTGTCAGATGAAAATATACCTGTTGATAAACCAGTCTTTTACCTTCCACATCAACCAGTATTTAGATAAACCAGTGCTTCAACGAAAACTAGAATAGTGTTTGATGGCAGCTCACAGGAGTTCGGGCAGTTATCACTGAACGATTGTCTATGGACAGGGACAAATTTGAATCCTCACATGTTCCATCTGCTAATTAACTTCCGATTAAATGAAGTTGCAATTTCAGCGGATGTAGAAAAAGTATTTTTGCAGATTGCTTTGGCAGAAAAATATCAAGACGAAGTGCGATTCCAGTTTGTGAAAAACACACAATCAACTAATCTGAAACTAGCGACATATAGATTCAAGCGCGTAAATTTTGGGATTAACTCAAGTTCGTTCTTGTTGGCTGCAAAGTTAAAGAACACATTCGAAAATATCGAGATGAGCAGCCAGATGTATTTGAAATATTGAATTCTTGTGTTTATATTGATGATTTTATTACCGGTTAGGACAGTGTAGAGGAGGCTCTAAGCTTATCGCGTAAAGCTAAACAAATTATGAGTGAAGCAAATATGAACTTGCATAAATGGGTATCCAATGATCCTAAGCTGATGAAAAAATGGGAAGAAGAAGAGTTCGAGATCCCTCCACATAAAGTCAATGACTCAAACAAGACACTTAAGATCTTAGAAATGTTCTGGGATACTAATGAAGACAGCCTAAGCATAGATACAGACAGTTTGATGGAATTTCTTAGAAATAAGCGTAATACGAAGCGATTCATCTTGAAAACCGCAGGGAAGATTTTTGATCCTTTGGGGTTAATAACTGCATTTACTGTTAGACTGAAATTCTTGCTACAAGAACTTTGGGTTCGGAAATTGACATGGGATGATGAATTACCTACGGATATCTCTCAAGAGTGGGCAAAGTGGTGTTGTGAGTGTCATCATCTAAGTAAAATTGCAATTTCAAGATTCATTTTGAATCCCGAAGCCGATTCCATAGAGATTCATTGCTTCTCAGATACCAGTCAGAGGGCGTACGGTACTGTTGTCTACGTAAAACTTCGTAAGCAAGAAGAAATTTCTGTGAGTTTCGTTGCATCAAAATGTCTTGTTGCAGCTGTGAAAAGAATTACGTTACCTCGACTTGAATTACTTGATGCATTACTAGCAGCCCGTTTAGGTTCTGAAGTAAAAAAATGGCTCGATCAAAAGAAATCCTCGAGAATATTTTATTGGACTGATGCCAAAATAGTGCTGTGCTGGATTAAAGGTACCAGTACCAAATGGAAATCTTTCATCGCCAACAAAGTTAACGAGATTAGGAAGTGAACAAAGCCGGCAGACAGTTCCATTGTCCAACAAAAGAGAACCCAGCAGATGTTCTAACGCGTGGTGTTGAAACTGACTTTCTTGTGAACTGTTTCAAATGGTGGTCATGTTGTGACTTTCTAACACATTCAGAAATTCCTCATCAGGACTTATCAATTGAGGTTGCTGAAGAAGTGTGTCCAAATGAACTTAAAAAGGACAATGAACTGCATAACGATTCTAACTTAGTTTTAATTGCATGTAATGAAAAAAACATCTTTAATGATATTCTTAATTTGTCTGCTAATTATACTAAACTTCTTCGCCTTGTAAGTTTCATTTTCAGGTTTATCCTTAACCTTAAGAACTCCAAGGTAAGGAGGTATGGAGTACTTACTTTAGAAGAGATAAAGGAGGCTGAGTTGTATATTTTATTAGAAAGTTGTATATTTTATTAGCCCAAAAAAGTGAGTTTTGAGAAGAAATAAATCAATTAAAAAGAGGTAAGTGTGTAAATCCCAAAAGTAAATTAGCATCGCTGAATGTGTTTCTCGATAACATGGGACTAATTAGAGTGAGCGGACGATTATCCTATTCGGACCTACCCGCCAATAGTAAACACCCTGTTGTTTTACCTAGTAAACATCGTTTAACTAATATTATTTTAGAGCATTTTCATTTGAAGTACTTTAATTTAGGATCACAATCTCTATTACATCAGGTACGACAAAGAGTTTGGCCACTTAATTGCAGAGACAATTGTAGAAAGATCGTCTAAAGATGTGTGACATGTTTTAAGAACAAACCCATCACAGTTCAACAAATAATGGCTGAGTTGCCCCAAAGAGCGTGTCACACCATCATACCCATTTAACATAACTGGTGTTGATTTCTGCGGCCCATTTGCTATAAAGTTTATGAATCAACGTAAGGGAGTTTTGAACAAAATATATGTCGTAGTATATGTATGTATGAGTACAAAATGTACTAGAATAATGAGTGATAATTCTAAAACCTTAATTGGTACTAATGTAGAACTAAAAAAATATCAAAAATTGGTTGAGTGCCCAGATGATAATTTAGCAAAATTTTATGCTACTGAAGGTATAGAGTGGAAATTCATTCCTCCCAAATCACCAAATTTCGGCGGAATTTGGGAGGCCGGGGATAAACCCTTTAAGAGTTATTGGCAATCAGTGTTTAACTTTAGAAGAATTCTTAACTGTTTTAACAGAAATTGAAGGAGTATTGAACTCAAGACCGCTTACTCCAATTTCAGTTGATTACAACGATTTTGAAACTTTGACCCCAAGTCACTTTTTGGTTGGCAGACCTATCACAACTCTTGCTGAGCAAGATTTATCCAACATAAATAAAAACAGACTTTCTAAATGGCAAAGAATTACTAAGTATATACAGAAAATTTGGAAATTATGGAAACGTGATTATCTTAATAATCTACAAGAACGTCACAAGTGGAAATTTTTAAAGGAATATGCTCAGTTGGGAACTCTTGTATTAATAAAAGATGAAAATTTTTTTTATACAAGTGGTTAGTGGGGAGAATAGCTGAAAGTTTTCATGGTAGGGATAACGTGATGTTGTAAGAAAGGAACCTAGCGCCAGAGTGTCGCTAGGGAATAAATATATTGAATGTAGAGTGTTGTTTCTAATATATGTGTGGTATTATTTTACTGTGATTTACAGCTATCGACGAGAAATAGATTCAATACATCTAGAGTTCCGAGATTAGTTTGAGAGCGTTCAATCGAGTCAGGAGCTATATTTTAATGCTTTATCGTGAAGCTCCCTTCACCGTTATTAACCTGAAGGTTGTGTGGCTGATCGCTTCGGCGTGTTTGTCGTAGTTTTTCGACGATTGTAAACGTGACTTTGGAACTGTCCTATGTAATACTGGCGAATAAATTATTTTTTCATTATTCGTCAAGTGTTGTCATCAATTACTCCAAATCCACGAACCCGTAAAGTGCAAAAGTATGTCCAGAACACATCGAAACAGGCGAAAATACTAAAGTCTGTATCTCAGTAGCACAGTGTAGAGTTCTAATAGCATACCAACCAAATCACGTCTTCCCATATACTTATTGTGTTTCCTAATTATGCTTGGGCAAGGCGCAGCTACTTTTTCCTTTCTGCACGATTCCATCGTTTCATTGAGAACATAGGCTCAATGCGATAGAATGAACTCCTGAGGTACACTACTTTAATGTCAAACCATTTTACATGAATTTTACTAGTTACGCTGTGTATGCGGAAGTCATAAATGTCTCCTTTTACCAGGCAACCTCTCCGTTATTTTTCCGATGTGTTACCAGTAAAACAAAGTTGTGCTGCTTTAGGTATGTAATAAGTTCCAGGATGCAGAAGAAGTTATTAAAGTTCTCCCTGACATTCAAAGTGGTTGGTACGGTCTTTCAAAATTTAAGCAAAACTTCACCACCAATCCCAAATTCTCTCTATTCCTGGGATAAATCTATCAACATACCTTTCCCCAGAGAAAGGAAGAAAATTGTAAATAATTCCTGATGTAACTGCTTGAACAAAAGTTTTGAAACCTAATTTATAAGGCTTGTTTTGGATGTACAGCCGCAGATTCCAAGGTCAAGGGAGTTTTTGGAAGCGTTTTTACATTAAAAATTGACATGACCTTTTCACAACTTATTGCTTGTGCCCAGAAATCTGTGTGCGAAGGCAAAATTACATTACCCATACAAAGCAAAACACCATGGAACTGTTCTGCTTCATTCATACTTGTGTTCACTATCAAAAATATCTGCTGTAGAGAGTCAAGGTTTGTCTCATCAAAAATCATATTTGTGATGTCATTGTCAAAATATCTTTTGAAGTATTTTGACTTCTGAGGGCTGTGTCTTTCATAACGAAATATTTTTCCATTGGTGGTCACTGGCCTATAACGGTCCTGGGCGCTCCTAAGGCCAGAAGTGGTGGTTATTTAACTGTGGAGGCACCTAAAAGGTGGCCACCGTTACCTCCTATGAAGGGACAGACAATTTTACATCCATTCCTTCGCCGGGATTTGAAACCGGGATCTTGGGTACCGCAGCCAGGCTGATCTAACAACTATGTCGTCTGTTCGGCGAGTGAAATTCTAAAGAGAGATCAGCAGTGTTTGTTTCAGCGTCACTTTTCATCCAATCAAAGCTTCCAGACTTATTTTCGTGTTCAATAATGTTACTGCTTGTAGAACGGCTTGATAATGGAACATCGCCAGCATTTTCCCACTGTCACTGAATGACTCTGATACGGAATCCGATTCTTGCATCATCAAAACACCTTTCGTTTTAGTTTCAGGCACAAACTCCAGATCATCATCTTTATTATTAGCAAATATATTTGGCTCAGATTCATCAGAATATTTACGGTTAATATGGGTGCACTAATGGATAGAATGAATCTAACACGGATGTATTAATGAATTGAAGGGAGAGATACCCCCTTTTTACCTATGTTTTCGGTTCCATGACCCAATGACACCTGTAATTTGAATGAAAATCAATAAATTTCTACTGTACTATAGCCGGCAAGGTTGTACACCGGCAACAAACATTTCGAAGCATATTATTTGTTATTAGAATTATTGTAGTGTTTCGTATAAGGAGTGAAACCTTACCTCCGAATCGTCTTGAAACAAGAAATACAGAGGTAACATGAATGTTTTGCGGCACGTATAAATCACATGCAAATACTATAAAGTACATATTGCAAAGCACACCAAAACATTGTCAAAGGTCTGCACATGTATCGCAATCTAACAACAAGTGGTCAAAATAAGGCAATGTCTGTTCGCTGTTCTATTGGGTTGTTCGGAAAGTAATTTCTGTTTTTCCCAATAACGAGCTTAACTGTATTTTTTCACCGCCAAATTCAGATTTAAGCCACATAGTCGTTATATATTGACAGCTGATATAGCAGGGCTTGAAACGTTCGATTGATTTACGCAGTAGTTTTTGGTTGGTGGCCTTTTAAATACGGAACGTAAAAGGCAGCGTTTTCCACGTATTTTACTTTTCACTATCGAAAATTATAAATGTTGTCTAAGCAAGAAAAGAATTCTCCGATGTGTATGGAGAACATGTATAAACTGGTGTGCAAAATCTCGATTCAGGAATTTTGATCTTAAAGATGCAAGACATTGTGGAAGGTTAGTTGAAGCTGATGGAAAGCTGAAGAACATGAGTTACCCATATGTCGAGCTTTGAAATTAAACCTAAGCGTTTAAAACTACCCGAAATTCTCGAATTCGACAAATTTAACCTCTCAGAGCTATTCTCCAGTTTGCATCAATTAATGCCCTTATTCTGTCTTCATTAGCTTCAACAGGCCTTCCACAACATGGTGCACCTTCAAGATCAAAATTGCCTGATCGAAATTTTGCAAACCAGTTTCGGCAGAGGATTTCTGACAATACATCTTTCACATACACATCGGATAATTTTTTCTTGCTTAAACAGCATTTTTGAGTTTTCAGCAGTAAAATATGCCAAAAAATTTAAATATGTGAAAAAGTAAAATATGCCGAAAATGCTGCTTTTTATTTTCCATATTTAAAAAGGCACCAAACAAAAACTAATACTTAGAATCAATCGAACGTTTTCACAAACAAACCTTGCCATATCAGGTGTCAAAATATGTAATGATATTCGGCTTACATGTGATGTTGGCTTTGAAAAAATACAATTAGAATATTTTTGGGAAAAAAACGAAATTATTTTCCGAACAACCCAGTAAAACTTCTTGGTTGAACGAAAGCAAAAGTGATAAATAACTGTCATTTGGAGTTGCAGATCTCACATACAAGCCAATGAAAAGACATGTTGCTTCTTAGTAACCATAAAATTAAAGGGTTAAAACATTTTTTTTTTAAATTTAAATAACGAAACTATAGAGCTGAAAACTTGCAATAGAGTATGAGTTTTAATTCTGTTCTTTTTCAAATGTATGAGCAGAATTAAAGCAAGTACTATTGTTCCAGTATCAGTTATAAAATGGCCAACAAGATTAACTTGTAAATGAAAAAAATTAAGTTATAAAGTATAAAAATAACGGTAACCACGTTCTAGCTTACAACCGATACTGTTTTGTTTCCCGAAAAATAGTTGAAATGTGAACAATTTTGATAATGATAGGAAAATGAAAATAAGAAACATAAATGAATTTTAGAAAAAATGTAGAATGTTAAGAGACCAAATCTTTTAAATTGAAGATTATGACATTCAATGATGAGCTTGAAGATGTTTATGTGATAAAAAGCATTAAAAGAAACAAAAATACAAAACAACAACAGGAATAAATAAACCAATGCTATTGAAAATGACAACTGAGCCGAACGTTAGCGATAGTGAACAAAAATCAAATCGAAGAGGAAAAATCAAACTTGTTGCATACGGATTCAAAACTGAAATGCTGGATCTCAAGAGATGTCTACAGGACTCTCTGCAGTATGGAAAAGAAAGCATCGTCGCCATTATTTGCTCGCGGTATAATGTAGGATGTAATAATTTAATCGCTCACTAGTTACCATTCATCAGTTTATAAGTTTATCAGCTTACATTTCAGTTTCATTGGATGGTAGGAGTCTTGTTGCAAAATATTAAAAGTATCAATAATTATTGTATAAATGACTGGAAAAAATACCGTTTTTCGTATAAGATTCATTCACAGAAATAAAGCCTGTGACATCAGAATATTTTATTCAAAAAATTAAAAGTACGATTACGGTTTCATGCAACTGCATTCTAACACCATGACCTCTAAAACATATCGATTGTAGAAGATAGCAGTTTTCTATGACTAGTGAGAATACAAAAATTTTTTACAATATTCTAGACTCATTAGGTAATGGTCGGAGTAAGAAATATGTACTATTCGCAATGTCGTAGGTGAGATTTGAACTTCGGAATCTCTGATGTTAGTCAACTAGCTTCCAGTTGTGAGATCAAGCGGTAATGGAGGACAAGAGTCCTTACATTAAATTGCATTTAATGGGCGATCTAGAAGGAAGGCATGTAGTCACCAAATGCAGACGGTGACGAATTATTGTCCACCACATTTTAGTTCAGGCGTCCTTTGTAGAGTCACTAGATTTATTAAGAAGCAGAAAATATGAAAACCCAGCAATATCGTCACCTAAATTCAAACTCCCAATAGCCCATTGTACATGCTTCCAACAGCGCCAAAAAACAGGTCTTAGTATTAGAAAACTCATTACGTTCTTCCCCAATCAAATGACTGCAGTTGAGAGGAGGAATTTGCATCTCTAAATCCTCGTGTGACGTGATATCCAGTCGCATTTTACTTCAGTCATCATCTCTAGAGTCATTAGATTTGTTTTGGTGTCGCAAATACGAAACCTCCTCTCGCCGGGATCTGAACTCCAGCATACCGATTGCTATAGTATACAGATTGCACGATGAGAAAATTGAACAATTCTTACTTTCTCTTTACTTAAAGGGAGACTGGAAGGGAGAACACCAAGTCGCCAAATTTAGGTGGTGTTGAATTATCATCAACCTAGATTTTAGTCGAACGTCAATTGTAGAATCAATTAGAATTTTTAAAGGCCAGGAAAATGGAAAAATTTGAGCATCACATCTACCAATGCTAGTCGGCTGTGTCTCGACATAAATGGAAGCAAAGTTAAAGGAAAAAACAATTACTTACAGTCCCAGCTTTCGCGTTCTCTTTTTTATTGTGTAAAATAATAGTAAATAATAATGCAGATTCTGAATAGGATTTTCTGATGATAAAGGTAAAATAATATAAAGAAAAAATTAAATTATTAAAAATGTCACAGGCGAAACTGCACGAAAAACTGTTGTAGATGTAAAATAAGAATGCAAAAACTGAAATTAAAATAGTCAAAATAATATCTCTGAAGAATTATTATGACATATAGGTCAAAAGCTGTTTCAGCAACATTAGTTTCGCTCAAGCGATTCCGTTTTAAAGCAAAACATAGATTTGTTATTGGAAATATATTTCAGACATACCTTTTTTTTCCAGAAATGCAGTAAAGTAGTATGGGTACTCTAAAAGGAGTTTTATAAAAGCCATATATCCTAAAAACTTTTGAATGTTGTTATGCAGAACATCGGAATTTGTATGTGGAACCCGAGTATTCATACGAGTTTATATAATTCCGCTTGACGGAGTAAAAGAAACATTATGTCAGCAATAGGTAAAAGTTTTGAACAATAAAATGAAGTTTCCGAGTTTTGATTAATATAAAGAAATATTAATACAAAACAAAGCTTGATTCAAGAAATATATTTATAGAAAACGAGGTAAAGGTTAAATTAAAATTGATTTCTGGTATTGAAATGAGATAACCAAAAGATAAAAATTTCTAAACGATCAACTATATTTCTGTTGAATTAAATACAGTTTCACATTCTTTCAACTAACAATCTTTCCATTTGTGATTGTTACGTTTTCTTTCTCTTTGTTTGTTACCGAATAAGATATCAGCATTTAGCTAGTAGCAGAGTTACAGCAATTTAAACAGGCAGTGTGAAGTCTCTTTTCTGTAACAACAAATTACCGCATAGTATTGCGATACACATCTCAGAAATTATAGACGATGTGTGGAGCAGCATATGCAAAGGATGTTTCCAAACGATTACACGACTAACATCTCTTGAGCGATTAGTTGGGAAACTACTCTTCTGAGTTAAGAAATAAACGAAATAACGTAAGCTTATTAATAACAATTTTGTAGGTAGTTCCATTAAAGGTATATGATTTAAAAATTTTAATTTTGTTAGTGCTTTAATGAAAAATATGTGATTTACAACATTTATATATATGTATATTGACCACGAAGAGGGCTCATTATTAAGCTTTCCTTTAGTATATTAAAATGTTTTAGAAAGAAGGATTCAGAAAACTGATTTGCACTATGCATAATTCCTTCAAAAAACAACTGCCAAATTATCACTCAACTAAGTTTTCATCAAATGAAGAAGTATGCCATGTAGCGTTTCTTTAGAAATTGTTTCAGTAATCATGTTTCTACCTATTTGTTTAAATAATTTCATGTAACCATCTTTCTTACCCGTTTCACACAAAGCAATTAATTGGCACTTCTTCCTAGATGAATATAAAGCTCTTTTTACTTTGTTATTTAAAGCAAGTCATAAAGCTGGCGTAAAAAAAAAACTGTTGTTAGAAAAACAAAAATTACTAATACTTTAAGAGATCTATTATTTGATATCGAAGGACATTAATGATTCTAGGAGAAACCGTTTCCTAATATCATTTCATTAGATAAAGCAAATGTATTTTCTTTTCTCAACTCAACTCAATAATTCTAGAAAGCATTCAGTTTAACCTCGAGAGGAATTCTGCAAATGCCGATAGATTTTATGTTGATTGCATTCGGGATCTTTTCAGAAAACAGATTATTTTTCATAAAATGTCTCGCCTGGTGTCTTCTGGAAACCTGTTCAGGGAACATAACATCCCACTGCATTTTTAATCAGATATTGTTAATTTGGAGAAATAATACTTAGCTATATATATACACATATATGTAATATCCTATATGTATATATATATGATTTCTCTCAGTGATTTAACTTAGGTATCTTCAGAGATCTGCAGTTCCGGTAGATCTTCAGTTCCCATTATACCCCAACTGAGGTTATTAACTATCATTCCGAGAGACATCATCTGTCTTTTCTCCGTTCTGCAGAGGTTGGTTAAACATTTATTTCCCCACATCGTCCTAGAAGGATATAATGTTTCTCAGAACCATTTACTTTAGTTAGAGGTTTTTCTGATACGCCTGAGGCTTTACTTCTTAACGTTTACTGTTTGAAGACAAAAATATACTGTTTGAAGAAAACATACACGTTTGAGAGAATTTTTCTGAATTTTTAAATTCATTAAATTACGTTTGCAGTGAATATCTAAGCTTTCAAATACCACATTTCCTTATATGTAAAGGGATTTTGCACAGAAAACGGGTTAGAGATCCTCACAGAAAAGTCACCTTGTATAGTTTAGATACTCTTTTAAAATTTCTCTTTTGTCATAAAATTTTTATTATATTAAGATTCCATTTCTCTTAAATCTCAAGATTTTATGTGAATAATGTTCTTTTTCATCTTGTCCTACCATCTCAAAAGTCGTGAAAATTATTTAACAAAAATGGCCGTTAAGGAAATGGAATTTCGGCTTTAATGATTAATGTATTTATTTTCTTAGGTAATTTCCTTAATCAGTTGAAAGTAATTTAATTTGAAATAAAGATACTGCTTAGTAGGGGCTTACTGTGTTAGTGTGTCAAATGAAAACAGGTATTTCCCTGGATAAAGTTGTTTACCGTCAGATAAATAGCAAAAGCATATAGTTTTTTATAGTATATCACAGAAATGATCGGATACTTCTCGTTTCTGAAAACAGTGTCGAAATTTAAGTACACCAAAGTGAAAATACGAAACAATTTTGTTTCTGAAGATTGGATTTACATGGTTTTCTTTTAATACTAAAAGCCTTTTTATTTCCTTGTACGAAGTAAAAGGAAAGTATTGTAATCTCGAAAAACTTCAGGTATCATATTTCAATGCAAATATCCGTTTTAACCGCTATCGAATGCAATTTAACGATGTTTTTGAGTGACATCTGTACGTACCTACAGAATAAAGGACTCTTTACCCAAAACCGATGTAGTATAAAACTGACTTAAAATGGATTTAGAAGAGATTCAGGAGAGAAAACAAATAGCCTCAGATCGCTCAAATTTTGTATGTGGGACTGCTGTAACATGTAGATCTGCACCTCTCTTTTTGATTGCAATTGACCGCACCAAAAGTATGCAAATACATGTATATATACATCCATTCTGTTACTCGGTTCAGTGAGCTCAGTTTCTTTATTTTTATATGTTTGTAAACTATGAATTTTTTGCTTTAAAAGTTATTGAATTATGTTGTTCTTATCTTCCGGTTAAAGATTTATGCCTTTAGTTTACCTAAATGTTATAGGTGTAGAATTGTTAATAAATTAAAAGTTGTTTAAGTGCGGCTAGGCCTAATGTTTTTACCATAGCAGCCGTATTTCTTTATATTTGAAACTTAGCACAATAGTGAATCTGTTGCCAATCTAGAGAAACTAAGCTTCAGAACAACAAAGTAACGTTTTCTCTTATTATTGCGAATTAAATTATGCTTAATCCATTCTGGAATTATCATTTAAGTTATTAAATTATCCCCTATGTTGATTAGCATAGCGTCCGCAACAAATTAAGTCAGTTTCTACGCGTTCAGTGTCTTTTTGCGGAGTGAGACAAAAGGTAAACTTTCAGTTCTGTACGCCGAAAAATCTGCCTTCTTGCCCGTTGGCCGAATTTCTTGCTTTTGAGTAGAAACTGTAGTTTTAATCGTAATTTTTTAAAAAATTGTTTTGGTGTTCTGTGTTACTCTATATCTTTCAATTTTTAATGGATATTTTGAGATTTTATATATTTTTGCGTTGTCGCGAAGTGAGAAGTGAATTAATTGAATGAGAAATATATCTCTAATGAAATTCGAGGAAATAAGTTTAAATGAAAGGCAGAAAAAAATGCCCATAATTTAATATTCCGTACAAGGAAGTTATGTGGTGTACACACATCAGACATTTTTCCAAAAAAAAGGGTTGAATTTAATATTTTACAGTTGGTGTAGGAGAGGCATGCCAAAATGATCTCTGAAACTCTAGTATGTGATAGCTACGATATTACTTGCAAAAGCTGCATTAACATCGTTTAGTATTTCATAACATCGTTTCACATCAAATCAGTAGGAGGAATATCGTTTCCTTGAATTTTTCAATTCTTTTCAATTCAAATTCTCTTCATGTAATTTCATTATTCCAAGCTTTTATTATCATTTCTTTTTCAAAATAGCGTGTATCATAACATGTTCGTAAATTTCTTCTTAATTTATATCTAAAATAAGCGAATGTAATACACTTTTATAAATAGTTAAGTTATTTATTAATTTCTAAAAGAATAAATGTTATTCAGAGTAAGACATATTCACTAAGTGAAGAAAAATTTCAAACAATTAAAGATATCCAGGGAAATACAATAAAATATCGTCAAAAAATCAAAAATAATTTAAATCTGGTTGTTCCCAGTCTTTAAGTTGAGCTTTGTTAAACATATACCGTATTCATTCATCGAGATACGGTTTATGCTGGTGGGTAATACATTAAAATACTTACATCAGCAGAAAATCAGAAAATCTTAAATTTCTTACTTAAACATCTTGAACTTAAACATAGTACTTATCTTCTGAAACTAATAAATATCCTAGTTAAGCTGGCCAGTTTCCAATAAGTTTGTTTTTGTAGCAACCAAAGAGGAGGAGTTTCAAAAAGAGAACCGAATTCGATTCATTGGAACACAGCGAGGATAAAAAGAATGCTTGTGAAAATCGTCTTCAGGAAATTTTTTCATATTCCTGGAAATATGACTCATGTCCATATTTAGAGCATACCAAAAAAACAGTTGGTAGAAAATGAAAAATAAAATTCAAAGATTAAATATTTCTTTTATGGAGCAGTTTTAAATCATGATACAAGTTTATTGGATAAAGTTTGGAAAAAATAAAATACGCAAGTTAATTCATAGCAGAAATGATTAAATTATTTTTTGAAATTCGTTACTAACGAAAACGAAACATTAAAACGTTTATTTATTTGAATTAGCATCATTTGATTTACGTTACATATTTTTCCCATTTACAAAGTCTTACTCTCCTATTTCTAATGCTATTTGGAATTTGTTTTCTATTTTGTAACAAATTCCAAATATCATTAGGAATATTTATATTATATAGAATTAGTTTAGAATTTATTTTTTGTTATTTGGTTGTTCGTGTTTTTATTGCATGTCAATCTAAATTAAAATTTCTGAAGCATTTAGAATCTTGTTTTCGTGGTAAAACCTTTTAAAGAGTCTAGTAATTCAATACGCCTAGCAATTTAACAGGCCACGGATAAGAACTAAAGCATTGCATTTTTACTTCCTTGTACGAAGTAAAAAGGAAGTATTGTAATACGAAAAATTTCGGGTATCATATTTCAATATGATTACATATTCAATATAATTATATATTCAATTATATTATCAATATGATTATATATTCAATTATATTATCAATATGATTATATATTCAATATAATATTCATTTTGACCGCTATCGAATGTAATTTGACGATGTTTTTTAACGATGCTCATTTTAAAATTATTTTGCGAGATTGCTGTTGAACTGAATTTTATGGTTTTCGTACATAGAACATAATATTTAATAAATAAAAGTTATAAAGTATTTCTCCCTCCTTCTTGGCATGCCTTCGTGGTGTAATAGTCATCAAGCTTGGCGCGTATCGAGAGGTTCGTGGTTCGAGTCCCGGCGAGGGCATTGCACATTTTTCAATATCTCCTGATTCGAAAAAATCCTAATTACTCTGTACTGGCTCCTAAGCTAAAACGTGTGGGTGATGATTCTTCACTACCATGATTTGGCGAATGGGTCCCCTAATTTCCAGTCGCCCTTTAAAAGGGGCAGTATATAAAGTATTTCTCCCTCCTTCTTGGCGTGCTTTCGTGTACTACTAGCAGCACGCTCAGAGCGTATCTAGAGGTCCGTGGTTCGCGTCCCGGCGAAAGTTTTGCTCATTTCTCTTCTCCTGCTTCAAAAATACCTAATGTCTCTACAAGATAATACAGACGTTAAAAGAACGCCCCTTTGGGGGTAATTTAAAATCTGAAACGTTTCAGATTTTCTTTCCCTCTTTTTTGTTTAATTTCTTTTATACATCGTTTCAGATTCATTATATTATTTGAATAGAACATGTGGCAATAATTAGCTAATTTTTTAAAATGATATAACTTTTTGTGCATTTTGAGTTATAAAATGAATGAGATGTAACGCTGTTAAGTGAACTTAGCGCCAGAATGTCGCCATGGTAAACTATTGTAGGGAATTTTAAAGAGTGCATTTATTCTATTGTGGTTTATGCGCTATCGAAGAAGTAGATTTAATTCAATCCAATAAATGTAAATGAAGAGCAAGAAAAATTACGTATAGCTTAATATTCCGTACAAGGAATTCATGCTGTGTACACATCAGATTTTTTAATTGTAGGAACTATTTAAAGTATTGCATGAGCTAATCCAGGATGTTTCGATAGGGAGAATTTAATGCACGCGATAATGAAATATAAATTATTCTGACAGAGTTATTTCGTAATAATTTCTTATTGTGAAATATCATCTGACATGGTTAAGTTCCAGCAGCCTTAAGACAGCGCAACTGAAATAAATTATAAATCAAAGAATTTTCCTTTTGTCATTCCAAAGTATAATACTGTCACTCTGGAATTTAAAGAAAGTTGTAAAATCATTCAACTAATATGTCTCAATTCAAAATAAATAATCCCACTTAGAATATAACTAAAATATTTTTTTGATGAAGAACTATTATAAGGATGGCAAAAGATTAAGGAAAGTGGTGCGCTATGGCAGCTATTTCAAAAGGAATTTTTCCAAGGTGGAAAACGTTCACATATCAACAAAAAGCAGCACCTTTAAAAATCTGGTAATTATTGTTAGTATAAAATACTATACTTAGTGTATACTGCAAGAGAGAAAGTACACAAAACTAATTAATGGTAAAAATTATCATGCGTGCCCAATCAACAAGTGATTTTAAAATAAAAATAAATATATTGTGCGGAGTACAATGTAATAATCCAGTTTTAAATATTGCGATCAATGCTATCTTCTAGCAAATTACACTCATGTCCATAAATTAAGGATAATTCGGAGTCACGCGGAAATTAAACTCTAAAATAAATATACCACTTGTAAAATCAAGAATCATATGCAAATTTCAGGAAGTAACCAGATGACGTCGATGGTTCGTCACAATGACGAGAGTGTAAGAGAGTGATACATAAGGAATACAGGCAAAGAAGTAATATTGTTCGCAGGCGCTTTATAAGCATTTCAGTGCAATAACCGAATAGTAATGACACAAAGGACGCATTTGGATGATTTTTTACGTGGTAAAATTATCGCCCGTCTGGAATGTGGGCGTACCCAACTGGAAGTATCAGATGAACTTGGAATTGCCCAGAGTTTCATCTCCAGGCTTTGGCAACAATTTCAAGATGATGGTAATGTGAGTAGACGTTACAGCACCCCAGAGTCCCGACGTTAGGTCACCCCAGAGTTACAACGCCGAATGAGGACCGGTATTTGGCAGTTACTGCCAAAAGAAACAGGTGGAGCACGGCCTCAGACCTGTCTCGTTAGATCGCTTCAGCCACTGGTACGACAATTTCAAGGCCGACCGTGTACAGACGCTTAGGTCAGATTGCTCTATATGCTCGTAGACCTGTCAGATGCGTTCCACTTACTGCAACTCACTGTCGCCTGCGGTTAGCCTGAAGTAAAGAGCATGCATTGTGGACATCGCAACAGTGGGCTTGTGTGATGTTTTCCGACGAGTCCAGGTTTAGCTTGCAGTCTGATACTTGCCGGACTTTCATATGGAGAGCTCCAGGTATACCACCAAGAAAACATCAATGAACGACACCGTTACGGTGGCGCAGGAGTGCTCGTTTGGGGTGGAATTATTCTGGGTTCCAGAACTGACCTGTTCAAATTGGAACCATGATAAGCCAAATCTATCGAGACGTCATTCTGGAACAACATGTACGTTTGCTTTGGGGTGCTATGGGCGCACAATTTGTGTTTATGGGTGACAACGCCCGTCCTCACCCTGCAAACATTGTAAGCGAATGCCTTCAATCGGAGGATATCACCCGTATGGACTGGCCAGC